>WAAE01015860.1:403840-666091 GCA_013400495.1 Nicator chloris | reverse complement strand
AGCGGATCCGCGCGGGGCGGGCGGTGAGGGGCGCTCCCGGCGGCACTCACCTGGGGAGGAGCCGGGGCGGGGGCCGGGGCGGGCGGAGCGCGGCGGGGCCGGTGCGGGCAGTGCGCGGCGCGGGCCGGGCCGGCCCTATTTCTGCTCTCCGGGCCGGAGCCGCCTGACGTCAGCGCTGCATTTGCATGTTCCGCCCAATCCCGGCACCTGTGCGGGCGGCGGGACCGCCCCGGGGGTGGGGGGGCAGCGGGGACGCCCGCTCGGGGCACTGCGGGGCGGGGGGAACGGGAACCGTGTTGGAGCATCCCGGCGCGGTGCCAGGAGCAAGGTGCCGTCGGGGGGTCAGGAACACGTCGTGGGGCCGGTGGTACCTCGGGGTGCGGCTGCTGAGCCCCTCGTTCTGACCGCCCCCGGCAGCCCCGTGCTGGGGAGAGCTGCTGCGGGGCAATGCGTTCCCGGGCTGCCCGGAGCTGGGCGACACGGGACCGCTGGCCCCTCTCCATGTGGCCGTCAAACGGGGGTGACATCGTGGGACACCGAATCGTCTGTAGTGGGACACCGTGACCCGCCACAGCAGGCACTGCCCGGCATTGCGCTCTTCTGGAGGTGTGCTTCTATTCCCACGTAACCATGTTTATAAAGAGAGGCAAACATTAAAATTGATTCACTCTCCTCTTCATCTCGTTTCAACAACAACAAAAAATTTCTTATCTAGTTTTTAACAAGGATGTTTGTACGAGCAGGAGGCATGGCAAGACCACAGATCCAGAGTACGTGGGGTATTTGTTCCAAAGGCTGCGAGGAGGTTTAGGCAAAGGCAATGAAGCACTCAGAATTAGCAACAGGAGAGGAGCAGTCTAAAAGACCTGATAAAACACGTCGAATTTTGTGTTTCTTCCTGTAAAGAATCTTACAGCTGGACCCTGTAGAATTAGATTGAATTTGCTATTGGCTTCAACATGCAAAGGGCAGGAGTCCCTAACTCTGATGGTTAAAGAGACATGGGCTACTCTGGGAAACTCGGTCTAAGTCCAGGAGAAAATATGCTTAGTAAAAAATCATTCCACAAAATTCAGCACAAGGTTGCAGAAGAGGCTCTTTCATGACTAAATTTGGGGGGTTTTATTTTTTATTTTCTATTTTCTTTGCAGGAAATACCAAGTGATCAGACTGGCTGGTTTTCCAGAACCTTTGTTTCTGGCCTGTTAAATCCAATACCTCCAAAATATTTTCAGTGTTTGCAAATAATGGAGCTTGTTCTCCCAAACCACGCACAAAGGCTCATAGGAATTTGTTATTTTGTGGTTTCCTTCTTTAGGGAGATGTGAAATTGCAGATTTAAGGTTTGGATTTTAAAAAGAAATCACAAATGTAATTTTAAAAGAAGTATCCACTGTGAATTGTGCCCAGGTAACACAACAGAGGTCTTTTCAGAGTGTCCTGGAAGAAATGAGTGTGTATTACATAGGTGCCCTATAGGTTTAAGAGATCTGAGGTTTTAAAACAATAACACTGAAATCTAATCAGCAACAAATATGATATCTCCAGTGAGATTTTTTTCTCTTTCCTGATAGAAAAAAATTGGAAATAATATCAGTTATCAGTGAAGACAACTCTGCCCCATTTCCTGACGGGAAGGAAGAAAAGTCTCTGCACTTACCAGCATCAATTATTCTATGAAAATATGTCTGTGCTGTCAATTTGAAGTATTTACTAATCTCTCTGCATCTCTTCAAGTCGGACATAAATACAAGATGCATTCATAGACATCTGAAGTGTCTGCACAGCCTGTGTTTATTTATATCCACACATGCTGGAGGATACAGAGTTTCTTCCCCACCAACACCTTGCCTGGGTGATATTTGCCACCTAGCTTTTGTACCAGGAGGAACATTTTGCTCATTTTACATCATCTGATGCAGTTTGCATGCTGGGGCTGCTGTGTTTCTTCAAGACCCTGGCAGCAAAGGCAGGTGGGGGAGTGTGGTGGGGGCAGTGCCATGAGCCTGCCATGACCTCCCTGTACCATCAGCTGTGTCCCCCCGGTGAGGGGCTGTGGGGTCCCTCCCTGGAGCTCCTGGGGCTCACACACCTCCTGCACCAGCAGTGCTGGTCCTGCTTTCCCACCTGTTTGTGAACCTCTAAAAAAGCACCTTGAGCATCTCAGCAGCTAAATAAGGCGTATATTTGCCCTGCACAGTGTAAGTGTTGGACAACGTGGCCCATGTAAAGTCTGCTCTTCTCTCAGCTCTCAGGTGCTGAGGGTGTCCGTGCTCCCAAGCAAGATGTCCCTTTCCCACCACTGACAGAAGCAGGGAACCAACAAGTGTTTTTAGTGCCTTCTCTTGCACATTTGGGTCCTGCGCATTTCTCCAGTATTCTGGTTCAAAATCTTTTGATGTTTCCAATCTTTTGAAAATCTTGTTTATAAAAAGCAGATGGAGACAGCCCTCCTCACACCCCCAACTCCAGCCAGCTCCATACCCTGCTTCTTCACACTTTCAGTGTGTCCTGGGACCTTTAAAAGCCCTGTGGAAGTGTGTCTGCATCCCAAGAGGTGTTTTTGAATGGATGCTGTGGGAGCTTTTCAAGGAGGGAGTCACCTCTCCGCTCTGGTTCACTCACTCTTGTGAAGCTGAGCCAAGCAAACAGCTTTCTTAGGGAACTGGAGAAATAAACTGAGCAGGCTGGCAATGAAAAAGTGATAAATTCCTCATCTTCAGGGCTGGATGAGTTTGAAGCAAAATAATTGTTGCTTTCTTTGCAACTGGGAATTGAAGAGACCCTCCAAAAGTGATTGTAGTTAAAAAGAAGAGAAAATGGATGGTTTTAAAGACAGACTTGAGCACCTAAAAATTCTTAGGCAGAGAAAGGGGAGAAATAAGCTTTTTTTTTCATGGAAACACAGGATAACCTGTTCACTGTAATGATATTTGAAGCATCACCTCATTCCTTCTGTTTAAAAAATATATATTAGAACCAGAAAACTTGGAAAGTTTAGAGGAATTGAAGCTGCAAGAGACAATAGATTAATATGATGTGGGCAAATTTGAGGACTGTGGAGAAGGAGAGACTTGTGCCAGTCCCAGCCTCGTCTACTTCAGTGAAAGGAGCTGGAAATGTGTAACCTCTTGTTAGCTTTGACTGATGGGACTTCAGGAATTTGATGAGAAATTTTAAACAGATTGGCAAGGCACAGCTCTGTGTCACTGAAGATATGATCGTATTCCAGGGTGACCATGACAGTTGGTTTAAGTAAAGGGTTTTAAAGAACAGATGATCTTCTATCACACAGCTTTTCTTTCTTAATTTACATAAAACCAACACAACAGAGCAATGCAAATAGCCAAGACTCCCTGAGCTCTACCAGCAAAGGAATTAACTGGTAACCATGTCAGCCATTTGAAGTACTTCCAAAATCTAGCAAGTGGTGTTCAGAAGAAGAAGAGAAGGCTTCCTCTTTGAAAATTCAAACCTTTAACATCAGCATATCACCCACCTACCTCACTTGTCCAGTCTTGCTAGCTAAATTCAGTAACTAATCATGAGATTTTAAAAGAATTGTATTCGCTGGAAACAAGAAGCTGAGGAGGTAATAGGACAACAAGATTCATGCTCATCACTTTGAGTTATTTGAACCAAGAGCCTAAATCAGACCTGATTAAGATCAGAACTCAAAACAAGATTCAATCAAAACTAGACATATTAAACAAATACAAATGTGACAAGAGTCATGATTCAATTATTAGAAGACCATCTTTTAATTACTCATTAAGATGACAGTGTGTATCTTTGCCTATGTACATTTAGCAAAGCCTTTTCACTTTGACAGTGCATAAAATTATCCCTGCCAACTGTATTTCCCTTACTTTTTTATGTCAACTTTAGAGTTACCAGTTTTTCATTATCCTCTTGCTCACATATTAACAGGGAGAACAAATTTAATAGCAGCCTCAAACCTTTAGAGATTATGTCAGCTTTGTGTATCTGTGCCAGTTAAATTACCATTTATTTCTGATTAAATTTAATGTGGTCATCTTCATACAAACACACACATATTCAGAGCCTGCTCTCAGGGTATGGCAAGCACACAATGAGGGGCTGCCCTGAAAAGCTGACATGGAGCTTGGACTTGAGCTTTTCTAATCACATCACCCTGTTTAAGATGCAGCAAATGGAGAGGGCCAAGGTCAAGAACTTGAAACATGCTCTGGGTGCTGCTCTCCCACATCATTACAAGCTACAGTACCTTGGATGAATGTCTGCAGCCGTGGAATGTTCTTTGGGTGGTCAAAATGGGTTGAGGCACAGATCTAGGCAAGGTGTTGTCTTTGATGGTCCATCCTCTGTCTTCGTCATGTTTTAGTAAATGATTGCTCTCTTTGGTGAGTGCTGGGTTGCAGTGCTTCATCCCTGCCTTCATAGCTGTAAGTCCAAAATACAAAAAATTGGGTTTTTTTTGTTGTTGTCGTAAAAGAAGTTTTATACTGAAGGAAATACAAAGGGTAGAAACAGTGGTTTGATTCATTTCACAGCTGTAGTCTTTTTTGATTTGTTCGTAATTTTCTACGCTACTGCTTCCAATTTGATAGTGTCTGGGCATCGGATGACAATGGGAATGGGATAACAGATGATGAGCTCAAAATACTGAACACAATCACACTTACCCTTACGTGCACCCACAATCAGTATGTCACTTTGAGGAAGGAACCATCAGCCACTGGGCAAAGTTTGGAATATGAAATGTCACAGGAACTCAAGGCACATTTCTTATTTCTTGAGACTTGTCAGAGCAGCTGGCTTGTTGCTGTGTAGGGAACGTGTAGTGTTCAAATAAATAGCCCCAGAGACCTGAATTCAAATTGATGTGGCAATTTTGAGCAGCTCCTTCCTTCTCCATTGCCCTGAGAGCCACAGGCACATGGCCAAATATAGGACTAATGGAGGGACCAGTGGGAACAGGTCCTGTGGCCATTGATCCAACTTGTGGCTTTGGGAATGGCACCAGTTTTCCTCTTCTTTTTCCCTCATCTCTGAACATTTTGTTGGTCTCTTCTCCCAGACACCATCAAAAGCAGTGGGCAACATTCATCTTAAAACAAGAAAGGACTGTTATCCATAAGCATGGATAATAACAAGGTGTTTAGATTTTTCCCGAGCTCATTGGCTATTTGTAAATACAGTCAAGTCATAGGCAAGTCTTGGTGCATATTCTAGAGCATTTGGTGATCTTTCTTTCAAGCTTGTTTTCAAGAGGAAGTTTAAAGCAAGGAGCTCAAGCAGAGATAGAGAGAGACACAGGACCCCTAATCCATGTCATCAAAACTGCCTGTGTCAAAGAGAAAGAGCCAGATGGATGAAACAGGTGAAGAAGAAAGAATAAGCAGAAGAAAAAAAGCAGTGAGAATTGTGACCCTGCTTTATCTGAAACATTGGAAAAGGCTTTCTAAAGCATCTTTAAATTTTATCTCATTTAATAGGTTTTACTTTGTGGCTGTGCATATCTGTGCTGTGTATAAGGTTCTAGAAATGCATATGAGCAAGGGTGAATTGTCTGCAGATTCCTAAAATTGCCTTTGCAGACAGATGGCCAGCGAGCAGCTGGGAGGGAGAGTACAAGCAAGGAGGATGTCGTTCTTCAAGAAAAATTAAGAAATTAAGCGGCACCATCAGTGCTAAGAAAGACAAACCCCTGCAAAGCATGAGCCAGGCTCAGTTAAAACAGCAATTAAATGATTTAGAACAAGTCTGTGATCATTTACAATTTTTAAAGGTGAAAGGTGTGATTTTGGTAATGCCTTAAAATTAAAAGGCCAGCCACTTCATCTTTAAAACGATGGTTTCTCTCCTGGAAGACTTATCTCATTGTCAGTCCATTAGCAGCCAGCCAGAACCCATCCTTACAAAAATAATTGGCTATTGATATATGGTAATACTGAAAAGTTATTCTTATTTTTGTTCATTGCTATGGAAAGCCGTCCTCTCCAGCCTACACTTTCAATCATTATAAATGCTACTGTGAAAGACTAAAAACAGTGTTCTGAGATAGATTAGGATCTGCTTCACAAATAAATATATTTTACCACTAAGAGAAGAAGCAAATGTCACTGGTACTGAGTGTTTTATACACAGTAGAGACCACTTAGGCTGAAATACTCCCCTCATGTTAAATTAGTGTCACTGGCCATGCAGAGTCCCCTGTACATGACAGGCTCCTGTGCAGGGTTTATACCTGGTTTTCACTCAGGTGAAGAATTGGCTCTGAAGAACAACAGCAGCGCCTCTGCTTCCCATAAAATGGGGTGAAAAAGATGGTTTACCTTGAAAAAGATGGTTTACCTCAAAAAAGGATGGTTTCCCAGAGACAGGCAGGGTCCAATGTTCTCAGCAGTGACCAAGGTACCGAATTCCTCTTGGCCCAAGCCAGGGTTGCATCCTGTGCACTGCTGCAGTGCCTGGATCCTGGAGGAACTGCAATGCTGGGAACAGCAAAATCCACCTGCACCGCCACCCACTGTGCCCTGTAAAATCTGTGCCCAGGCTGGGAAGTTTGCACTGAGGCTGTTAAAGCTGCGAGGAGCTGGTGGCAGATGCTGCACTTGCCTGCTAAGCAGCCCTCTAGAAGAGCTAATAAAACCAGAGGATGTTAGGCTTCAGAATGCTGTATTTTAAAGATAAAGAGTCTCTGGTTGGAATCGTACTAAGATTTTTACTTTCTTGTGGACAGCTATTTGGCTGCTCTGAAGCACAATCTCGAGCTGAAGTGAAACAACGGGTTATAAATCTCTGGCTGGGACAAAATGCAAGGGAGGAGAGAGAAAGTGGAGAAATAATCAAGCATGACAGAGAATATTAGGGACTATAGTTTGAGACAGTAGTCAAAATTCCTCATGCTTAAGACTCAAGTACACACCAATGAGAAAGTAAGGTGTTAAATGGCTTCAACAAATCTGTCTTGGGACCTTGTATAGATAATTGATTTTTGATTCTTTTGCCTTATATATGGCAACTCATTTGTGGCAGCTTTTGATAAAATGTTTCAAGGGGTAAAAAATAAGTTTTAGATTTGTTTCAGCTGCTTACAGAATTATTCTTTCCTTATACATTTTTCATGTTTGGCCAAAATTCTACTGTAACTCTTCCAATACAAACATATCACTCTTAGTGGTTACTACACTGAGTCTCTGTTATCCATTTAGCAACAGTCTCTGCTGCAATAAAAGGAAATGTATTTTTTCTCTTGTCTCCTATTGTTCAGAATTACACTTGGATATTACATTGTCAATGTTTAGTATTACATCATTTCCCTGACAATTCATTGTAATCAAATCTTCCACAAAGTCAATAGCAATGACATTTTTTACAAGGCATTGTCTCCCTCAACCTACGAGGTGATTTCAGATCTTTGAGTTTTCTGTTCTGAAAATAACAGTGACCTGGAAGAAAGCATAAAATCTGGGAGAGTCACTCAAGCAGCCATGTCATTGCTCAGTAACCAAACCTATGGGTGAGAGCTCTCACTAGTTCAGACAGGTCACTCAGTCATATGAGTAACTTTTTTTTTTTTTAGAAAACAATGCAAAATAAATAAATGAGCTACCAGGCCTACTGGAACCAATAACAGTATTTCTACTGCACTTAATGGGACCAGATGTTGTCTTTGCAGAGTTATATGTGATGTTACTCTGGGTACATCTGTGCTACAATGCAAATATGGCACTACAAGTCACAGGGAGGTACTTAAGCGGGTTTAAAGGAGGCACCAACAGCTGCAGCACTGCAGAACAGAGAGAAGGCCTGTAAACCCCAGCCCCAAAGATTTGTTTGCAGCATGAACTGGTGCATAGCTGTGTGCTGTCACAACCCCTGTGCCTGAGACTAAGACCTCTTCCTTCAGCATCCTTTCAGCTGAACACAGCTTTCATCACCTGCCTCTCATTCAGCTCCTCAGGATAAATTTCAGTTTCACGTTCTTTTCCCTTTAGGAATGGCAGGGTCACACTGCTGGGGGTTACTCAGGAGTGGAAGGAACCAAAATGGGAGCAAAGTCAAAATTAGGAATTGATTAATTGAAAGTGTACAGTTTGCACAGAGCCAACAGAAGTTTTGTATGAAGAGAAATGGCACAAGTACAGCTTCCTGTCTTGGCTATTTACAAATACAGATTGAGAAAATATTACAGGGAATGAAAATAAACCAAAATTCTTTATAGTTATGCTTGATACACTGGAACGTCATAAAAAAGAATAAAGGCATATCTAAGTAAGTTCAGCCTTTAGAGGAAAAGACTGAGGAGGGACATCACTGCACTTGCAGCTAGAAGGGGAGGGCAGCAAGGTGAACCAAGTGTGACCCATGGGCACACAGTGAATGTGCATGGCCAAGGGTCCAAGATGCAGGATCTGGTGCATAAAGGGAGGGAAAAATAACCCCAAGGGCAGTTAAGGACAGAAATAAGGACTCAAAGAGGTTGTAGGATCTTTCCTTCAATATACTTAAAATTTGAATTGATGAGTCTCTGAACAACCTGCTCTAGCAGAGTCTGCCTTGAGCAGGAAGTTGGGCTGAATGGCCTCCACAAGTGCCATCCACATGATTTTGTCTACAGTTCTGTTATTTTCCAAATATTTTTTGATTTTAGCCTCTAGATAAAGGATCATCACGTAGTGACTATAACCAGCTAAATCCATGACCACTTTCAGGCAGTCAGATTGGGATATGCATATTTTGATCCTATTGAAAGTAACAAGTCTCCAGCTGACTTCTAGCTAAAACAGCAAAGCAGAGGCTCAGATTCTAAATCAATAGTGAAAACTGATCTACAAAGTCTTTTTTTATACCTAGAAGCAGAAGTTCTGATGAAAAACACATAGGATATTATGATGAACAGTTGCTGCTCTGGTATTAAATAAGATTCATACATGTGAAAAATCTCTTATTTCATTCTTACCCTCACAAGAGCACCTGATGCAGTCTGAACTGAGATATTTCACCTGCATGTGTCTGCTCTCTTGTGGTTGTGGATGTTCTGGGTGATGCTGCTCCATGTGGCTGCCTGTGCTTCAGCAGAGATTTCCAACATACAAACCCAGCACTTCAAGAATTTCCTCACAGAGCTCCCTTCAGCCTGAGGTTTCTTGACTTGCCTTTAAACAATACTAGTGCTGCTGTTGAATTCTTGAGTCACTTCCACAACTTACTGGCACAAACTTGGTACATACATCCCTCTTCTGTGGATTTTAATGTTACTGGAGGATCTCTCAAATCATGAGGCAGCAGCCCAAGAGGTGACTGACTTAGTTCTTCTTTCACTCACAACACAAATCCTGCAGTCAGTGAACTCTCTACATGTGGCAGCTTATAAATAATGAACTAACCTAACTAAAAATCAGGGTGTACCAGACACAACACGGGCTGTGAAGTAGCTGTGCTTTCTTAGTTTAATTTGAGCTTTGAGGGAGTGCAGTAACCTCAGTGTCACCAAGACATCAGCAGCACAACCCTCAATTAACTTATTGTTTCCATAGCAAGAAGCAAAAGCAGTGCTGGTTTTGGAGATACTTCGATTCCTCTAACCCAGCAGTACTACAAAGCAGAGCAATGGTCTGAAAGGGACCATATGCTGATGAGTGGCTTTCTCCCAAGAGTGGCTTAAACATGGTGAAAAAATGAAGCGTGGAAGTACTTTGCAAGCCCTTATCACTTGTGTATGGGTGATGGAGCTACATCTGTGTAAACCACAGGCATGAGTCTCATTGATTTGGATGGGTAATTTATTTCTGACTCTGCAAGGCAAACCCATGGGGACCAGCAGTCAATACCAGTAGAAGTGGATTAGCACAAGAACGCATATCTTTTGGGTCAGTGGGCAGAAGAAATAGTTATTATTCCTATTAGCTCAGATTCAGGTGGAAAAAGAAAGGAAAAAGTTAGTGTCAGCTGCAGGCTCTATACATTGTATTTCTACTTTTTCTTTGATGAATTACAAAATCTGCCACTATTCTGTTTGGTGGGGGTTTTTTGTTCCTTGTTGTGTTTTTTTTTTTTTATAATATTGATGCATTTTAAACAGGAAGAAATAAGAGAATAGGGACAGATCTAGTCCCTACTCTCATCTCACCTTTTTCATGTATTGTGTAACTCCCTAATGGCTGAGAATCTGTTCAAGACTCCTCATTGTCAGTGTGTTCAGGTCTCGAGGGACAAGACCCACAGCTAATATTCAAGACAATATATTCCTGTCTATGAATAACATGAAGAAATTAATCCCTTTTTTTTCTTTTGCCTCTCACATGGTCTTAATGAAGATTTTGCAACTCCGTCTCCCCAGGGCAATGGGTACCATCTAATATCTTCATTTAAATATTCTCTCCCTGCCTCAAGCCCCAAACTGAAATCTGAAAACCAGGAAAATTGTTCACTCCAGGCTTACCAAGCAACTTACAAACAAGTTTCTGCAAATAAATAGAGCTTTAAATTAAAAAAAGCTACAGCATAAAGAGGAAATACGGCCAAGCTTAGAGGTCTTTAGCTTTATAGGGATGCTGCAGTCAAGGCATGAACCTGATGAAACTTGATATAAAAGATTTTAAAACCATGACAAAATGTATTTCTATAGCATTGTTCCCATGTGAAGTAGATAAAACTTTCCTTCTGCCCCACTCTCCATGCTCTCAAATGTCTTTCCACCTCACACAAGAGATCATTTGCCCCACTGGAAGATGTGAGCTTTGTGGGGATCTTTTAGCTCCATATGGAGAGGACGGACGGACGGACGGACGGACGGACGGACGGACGGACGGACGGAAGGAAGGAAGGAAGGAAGGAAGGAAGGAAGGAAGGAAGGAAGGAAGGAAGGAAGGAAGGAAGGAAGGGCTCCTGATTAGCTCCTCCATTTTGCTCTCATTCACTTACAGATGTGGCAAGATTTCCAGAAGTATATCTGGCCTTGAAATATTTTGAAAATCCATGAACTTCTGTGCTCCAAGACCTATGTTGGATGTAGTTTTGAAAATCCTGCTGGAGAGTACATGCATTGACTGCTCCATCTCAGGTGACCGAATGTTCTCCAGATTATTTCTAGACATTCATAATGTTTCTGCATTGCTAAGAAAGCAGAGAAACAGCCTGTTCACGAAATCTGTGTGGGTGAGACTTCGTTTCAGGCACTCTTGCCAGGAGCAAGGATGTGAATGTTGCTCCTCATGTGAGTAGAAACCTCCAAGTCATTGTGCTTTTTCTGCTGAAAATAATAACAGTAACGAGCTTCAAGCACCTATGGACATCTTGGTTCAAGCTGCAACTGGCATTTTTGCTTTGTTAGGTGATAGCTTTGAGTCCTAAGTTCTTATTCATAAAAACCTCCCAATTTTTGTGGGAGTGAAAATGTGCATCTAGACCAAGATTTGGCCCTCAGTTCAACTGTCTAACTAGGGTTTTTCTGTGATTCAGCTTTAAGAAGCAGATGAATCCAGCTATAATAGAGTTGGAAGGAAGTGGGCAAGAATTAGAAAAACATGATAATAAATTACCTCTTTTCTCCTTCTTTCAAAGACTGCCGATATTTAGAGTGCCACAAATGTCACATCATCAAAAAGCTCAAACTCAGCAGGTATTCAAGGTTACTCTCCCACTGGAAATGTAACAGGCATCCAGGCAGAAATGATGCTGTGTGGCCTCGGAAACCAGTCACTGATCCTGGTAGACAACCAGCATGCAATCAAAATAGGAAGACCATAAAAAACTGATGTGCTGGTTGAAATTATTTATCCAAGCAACTTGATGAATACCTATAAATAAGAAATACAATGGCAATGACTGGAGTTGGCTCAAATATTATCCACAATTAATAAATCGACCCATCCTACGTTCTGTGTTATTTTCCCTGTCATTTTCACAAGCTACAAATCTGATAATACAATTAAATGACAAGTTCAATCACTTCTTTATTTCATGTATATGTATAATATAATATTTTATAGCTGTATTACAGAAAAGGCTGTTTACTCACGTTGTCTCTTCCCTAGCATAATTCAGAGCTTTGCTTGCCTAAGAAATTACTTGTCTGCATTTTGATTAAAAAAGCAAAACCTCATTGTTCCCATGGCAAATGAATTCAGTCTTTAAATGAAACTCATTGTCACATCCTTTTCTGTGAAGCAAAGGCATTCAGCTTCTGGAATGGCTTTAACCTCCAGCACAGCACTTTTGTATCTGTATCTGATCCACCCATAATTCATCCCTCTTCCAAAGCTTTGTCAGTGTTTGTGCTCTGTACTTAGTTCTCAATGAACTGGCGATAACGCAGTAGTTACAGCTCCCTGGAAAATGACACACAGTAACTCTGTCAAGTTTTTTATTAGCTTGGACAGGTCTTTTATTTTACCAAGGCCTTTTATTACCTCGGATAGCTTAGAACTAGTTCTGAAGTGGATGAGTGAAGACCTGGAGATCCAATTTTATATTGAGAGCCATTAATTTTTTTAACCACAACCCCTTGATTATTGATAGGCTTTTGTTCTTTACAGTCATTGCACAACACATTGTTTGAAGCGAATCAGAGCGCACAAACTTTTACAGTTCCCTGCTGGAGTTTGGATGGGTTGTAGCAACCAGCCAGCAGAAGTCCTCTTGACTTTCAGGATGCAAGAGGCATTTGCACTTGGCCAGAAGTTACTCTGATCCTTTCTGTTCCACATTATTTCTCAAAACACAGTCTTAAAAATGTTATAGAGAAAGGAAGAACCTGTAAATCTAGACTTGTGGCTACGCTTTTGCACATTAATCCTCAGGTACGTTCAAACGCAGCTCATTTGGAATAGTTCTGCATTCCACCTCCATAACTCCGTGAATCAAGATGTACGCTATCAAAATAAATTAACAGGGACGAGGGAGTATGATGAGGATCAAGCCATAGAAGTGGATAAACTAGGAAAAAAATTAAAATAAACAGAAATTAATTGTCAAAAATGGTGTAAATCCTTGCCAAAATCACATGTAATTCACCCTAACCCCAATTCTCTGAGCCCAGTAATTTTTATATTCATTTATATGCCTTCAGTTACACTTTTAGGACTTCAACATTTGTTAAATTTTTACTGATCTCATAATCTGGTTTCCTTGAACGGCATAAAATAAGAAAATACGTCTTAGAAGAAATTTTGGAAAATGACCAAGAAATTAATTTACTCCCTTTTTCTAACAGAGACTTCTTTACATTATCAAAGTACTTAAGTAATCTAAAGCTTTAAAATTGAACCAGATTGCAAAATTTTGATTGCCTTTTTTCTTTACAAAAAAGTGCTGAGAATGCAAAATTTCTCTAATGAACCACAACACAATTTCCTTGCAAGTTCAGTTGTTCAAAGAGGGTTTCTTTTTAAATTCAAAATTAAAAGACAACATCATTTGAAGTTTGAGTCCTTTCAAACTTTTAGGTGTCTGAAATCAGCCTATGACTATTAATTGATAAAGTTGAATCCTTTTGTATGAATCAATCTTATTTATGACTCAAACAAAACTGTATCAATCAAAATTTTCTTTTATATTTAGGTTCTTTTGCGTTAGAATTTTCTTGGCTTTGGGCTATGGCATGTAACATTTTCCTGTGTTTTGCCTTGGACTGTTTGTATTGTTGTGGCCTCCAGAGACTCAAATCACAGGATAAACATTCTTGCTACTGTTAATATGACAATCAATTGCAACGATCCCCAGATTTATCAAGCCGTTGAATAAATGGAAATCGATGACTCCCCAAGATCTGCTTGGAAAGGGTTCAGCTGTAGACTTGCAAACACAACAACACCAATGTCTCATTTTGACTTGAGTGCTAAAGACCCTTTTCTGTTTCTTGCTCCTGGTGTCCATATTGCAGCTGTGACTTACAAGGTTTGCAGTGAAAGAACAAAGGAATGGCTTTAAACTGAAAGAGAGGAGGTTTAGATTCAATCTTATGCAGAAACTCTTCTCTGTGAGGCTGGTGAGGCCCTGGCACAGGTTGCCCAGACATTGGTGTTTATTTACTCTCTCCAATCCTTCATGTATTTTCCATCTGGAAACACATAAACACCAGCACGTTTTGGCCTTGGGTGTTTGCAATTTATTCCTCAGAGTTTCTAAAAATTTCTCTGTTAGAAAAAGAGGAACAAGCAATGATTCAGCAAAGCCTTTTAAGATCAAAAAATACAATTAATTTGCTAATGTGGGAAAATATCCCAATACTTGTTCATAAAACTGTATTTGACCTCCTCCATTTTTATGCTGAAAAGTCAAACTATTTACTCAATGCCAGCAAGATCCTCCCTACTAAGAGAAGTTAAAAAATGTGGTGACTTGAACTTGGCTTAAAGCATCTTAAAATTTCTGTGATTTCCTTCCCATCCCACTGAAAAACATGGATCAGTTGCCCAGGTACAGCAGTCACTGTTTAGAGGTAATACTAATCATTTTGTGAATTAAAATTTTTGCCAACTATAATACTGTTTAACATGGGATGCAATCCTTCACAAGGCATAAAGATTTTAAGGTTGTGTGAGATTTTGCAAGTGATCGACCCAACAAAAATATAAGTGGGTTTTAGAATGAAAAAATTTGAAGCAGCTCATGTTAATGACAGAAGATAGTTGTAATATTTTAGATATGACCACTGGATGCATTCCATTCAACAATTCTGTAGAGACAGCAGCTAAAAACTGATCATGTTTAGGTTTAGGGTATTAATTGTGCAAATGAACGCAATTTAATTCCTATGTTACTGTGAGAATTTGAAGTGAGACTCAAAGTTTTTCTGTGGCTTGGTAGCAGTGATATTAACAAACAGATGGTTGGAAAATGGTTTGATATTGCTAAATTAATTATTTTTGTTGGTGGGCTGATTTTAATACAAAGACAAATGAAAGCAAGGCAGAATAAATTGAAGGAGAAATGCAATATTTTAAAAGATCTGTGCATATCCAACACAGGTATCAAAGCCCATCAGTCCACACCAGTTGAGCAGTGAATTTCATGAGACCTAAAAGAAAGAGCAGAGTCGTGGAGCAGGTTTTTCTGTACCAAAGTTCCATCTGGTAATTCCACTTCAACAGTGACCTTAGTCAGAAAACTCAGTCTGAACAATATGGGAATTCAGAGAGAAGACTCAGACACTTGCATGGCCACACCAACAAAAATAATAATAAACGCCCAACAACCCCCCCAAAAATCTGGTTGTCCAGAGAAGCTGTGGCTGCCCCTCTCTGGAAGTGTTCAAGGCCAGGCTGGACAGGCCTTGGAGCAACCTGGGATAGTGAGAGGTGTCCCTGCCTGTGACAAAGGACATGGAACCAGATGATGTTCAACATTCCTTCCAAACCTAGCTATTGTAGGATTTTGCAAAAAT
Source organism: Nicator chloris (assembly GCA_013400495.1). Classification (NCBI taxonomy): domain Eukaryota; kingdom Metazoa; phylum Chordata; class Aves; order Passeriformes; family Pycnonotidae; genus Nicator; species Nicator chloris. The sequence goes on along the minus strand of WAAE01015860.1, from coordinate 650,715 downwards.
CAAAACCAACTGCCTATTTAGTTTTCATATTTGCCAGAAATCTGTCATATGAGGTTAGAGCCTTTTTGCCTTTAAAAGAGTAGGGTGTAGATTCACAGCTCCTCAACCCTGCTAGAGGAGTGAGCAACATCATAACCTTGTGTAATCCAGCCTGGAGAGAGGCTGCTGTGTGCCTGAGGACAATTCCTTGGTCTGCATCATATGTTCACATCAAAACCCACATTCTCTTCCAAAGCAGCTCACTCCCTTCTTCCTACCATCATTTCCTTTCTTTTTGTTCAAAACTCACAACAGAATGAAAATAAAGATCTGACAGGAGATAGCAATTTGAAAAATTCATCCAAGAACCTGCAATGTCACCAACAAGAGCTGGAAATAAACATGTCTGGGAAGACAAATTCCTTAACTGTTAAGTGCTGAAGGACATGGTAGGTAACATTAACTTGCCTAATTGTTTACTTGCTTAGCTAATCTAACATAATCTGCATTGATTAGATTTTGATTTCATGCTGGATGAGTATACTGCTTCTCTGTGCCTTTCAGTTAATTTGTGAACCGTACCAAAAAGACATTTTTATAACACGTTTAACGCTCCAAAGCTATGAGGGAACAGCAGCGAGAGTGAAGGAGGACAGCTCTGCTGGTATTAAAAGGGTCATTAAACTCAGCATTAGGTAAAGGTCTTGTTTTGGGTTGCATTCAACGTGCCTGAATGAAAATGAAGTGTAAGCAAAAGGCATTGAAGAGAAATATTCAAATGCAAAGTACCGTGTTGGTCCTTGTGTGTGTAACTACACAGAGTTTATGGATGCTCGCTTTTCTATTCGAGCTCCTTCCATAGGTCCTTAAAGATCTCAAAGCCCCAATTCATGGGCTCAGTACCCCAATGGTTTAAGGGTGAAATGCTATAACGAGCTTAACAAGACTGCCATGTATTTAATAAATCCTAAACATTCACAGAGAAGAACAGAGGTACTTTTAAACCTAATGAAATCTATAAATATATAAGTTTTGGATCAATTTTCTGAGTTTTACTGCCATGGGGCCAGAAAGTTTCCCAAGAGTTTATTTAAAGCATTTATTGCTTTCAACAGAAGAAGGAAGGGAGCACAGATTTTAGCCTGAAGAAATTAAGTCAACTTTGATGGAGGTAATCTGCAGAAATATAGATTTACTGCATTTAATGCTATGGAATTTTGACGTATAAACGATACTTTCTCCATCACAGGAGTTTAGAAGTCCTGTTCTAGCTAAAAATGGAAAAGCTTGGATGCTTCATGGGCCTTTAATAGGTGATGAAGTTCATGGCCATCACCTTGAAGCCTCCAGCTGAAATTTAGACTGATTGTGACTAAAAGTAATTTCTGTCTGACAGCTCATGTGAAGAGAGTTACTTCATTTCATAACAAATGTGTGGCCAACAGCCTAAAAATTATTATCACAATTTAACAAGACCATTGGCAGTTCCAGGAGCACCATGGATAGATGGAATTCAATCCTGCCTGTCCAGGGCTGAGTAAAGTCAAGGTGGGGTAGGCAAAAAAATCAGAAGAAAGTGTATGAATGTTGTAATTCTTCTGTGGAAGAGCTCACAGATTTAATTGCTTGAGCCTCTCTGTAGGAGTAAAATTTACCTATTTCCACAGACAAAGCTGCTGGCTGGCTAATGTACTATTTTTGTTCCACAGAGCGGACTTATCTGGTGTAAAAAAAAAAAAATAAAAAGGAAAATTAGCATTTTAGGACATAACCATTTGGGAAGGAGATAATTTTCTTCAGATAATAACATGCCTTTTTCTGTCTTAGGAGGGCAATGCTAGCAAATGCCAAAACCAAGGTTCAGTTGTGTGGCTCAGTTAAATCCCCAAATTAGGTGGGATGAGCCAAGCCACGTTGCCTGAGATTGCTCTTTTGCAACTGCTGAATGACAAAAACTTTCCAACATAGCTTCTATTACCTAATTCAATATACATTCTTCTACTCAAATAAAACTGAAGAAGCTATGAAGCAAAGAAACAAGCCTATATTCATCCAAATTTTAAATTATTTTGCTCATATCTGAGAAAAGTTCACTGCCTTTCCTGGAGTAATTAATGTGTTTGTAAAAAAGGAATTAAAGGACCCAAAAGCATGTTTATGAAATGTGGATTTCAGCTCTTCCTAAATAAAAGTGCCAGGCAAAATGTTTGCAAACATATCCTTTCAGGAACCTGAAATGCAAAGCAGCTTCTCTGTCCAATCACAGCTAAAAGCATTTATATCATTTAGCAGTAATAATCAGCTATTAAACTTAAATAATATTTAAGAAGCAGTCATTGCCTGTTAGTGACAACCCTGGGAAGGGAAAGTGAGTGTGAATTAAGGCTACTGGCAAAGGATGCTTTCAGCTTTATTGTTCTAGCTAATTCTCTTGGTGGCACTGCTTCATGCTGTTGTACTATACATACAGAATATGGGAGTAAATCCAACAAAGTCACACTTGAAAAATCCTTATTTTACTGCTGGGGTTATTGCAGATCATATAGTACAAAGAGTCCAACAAGATAACTGTTCATGGACACACACAAAAAAAGAGCTAATCTTGATAAATCAAAGTAAATTATTACCGTGGCATGAGATTTTGTATGTGTGTATTTATCTATCTATACACAAGCATACATAATAAGGATCTATGGACTGATTTTTACAAAAAACTGTTAAGATAGTTCTATGTTGAGAAGAAATTGTATATAATTGATGATTGAATTATTTATTTTGACTTGGAGCAGCTTTAAATTATGGACTTTTCACATGTGATTTTTTTATGTCAGAGTAAATTAAATATTTTCCTCCCTGTGCAGGTCCCATTGTTTCTTGGTCAGCTCAGTTTTTTCTGTTGTTACATGGGACAATTTCTGTCCTTTGGTAAGCAAAGCAGGATTGATTCCAATCAGCAGTAATGTGTGTGTGAACCCAAGAACTGGCTTTTGTTCTGAATGAAACAACCACTCTCACTGATTTATGCCCTATATTTTAAAAAATACAGTAATAGCATTGCATCGTCTAAATCAGGAATGTGTGAATTATCCCAAAAGCTGAGATGCAGGAGAGCAGAAGAACACCTTTGTCAGGTCAAGAAACTTGATTATTTCCATGGCTACCAGCAACTCTTAATTGCCATAATAGGCTCTTATTCAGGGAGAAGTAGTTAGGTTTGCAAAGAAGAGTGAATATGCACTTTGTGAGAAAACCATTAACTACAGAGAAACATTCTCAAAGTACAACTGAACTATGGAACAAAATACAGGCAGCTGCTTAGCAACTCCAGGAATAGTACCCAGGGCATTCTTAGTCATCCATGTCTTCTGCAGGGAAAACAACACAAATATCTCGTTAAAATCTCTCCATTACCATAATATTCCTGATTACCAACTAACATAAATAGAAGTATTAGATCTCCAGTTCCCCATCTTATGGTTCCTATTGATTTTTACAACAAAACTTCCAGACAATCAACACAATGTTATGTAAAAATAAGCCACCTCTGCTTGTGGACTCTTACTAGTTCCCAGTTTGTCGGTAAGAGAAAGTTATTCCATTGAGGATGTGGGAAAACAGTGAATGTCTAAAACTCTGACACTGAAAAGAATAATAGCTGACCTTCATAATAAATAATGTAAAACATGAGTTCACTTGGCCTAGCCTAGATAAAGATTAATTTTGAATCTTTCATTCCCCAAGGCTAAAAATGTTCTAACTTTGGGTAACATGCTTTTTAAAAATGTTTTATAGTATTAAAGATACTTCAAAATAAATATTACAATCAAAGAACACAACTCCTGCAACTGTTAATATCTGGAAGATTTAATGAAAGGACCAGTCAGTTATGGTAGTGCTTTGTGGTGTGATTTAAACCTGTGCTAAAAAGCTACAGATTCTAATGGAGGGACAGCAGCTGTCTAAGGACAGTGGCTCTGGTGTCCAGCCTTGGAAGCTTAGAGAAGAAGCTAAGTTTGTTTTTAGAGGGCTGTGTGTGTAGAAATGCTCACTGCACCACCAATGTTTTTCAAGAAACTAGTGTTCTAGGATCATAGAATCATAGAATGGTTAGGGTTGGAAGGGACCTTATAGGTCATCTAGTTTCAACCCAGGCGATTTTGAACACTAAAAAAGATATTAAGCTGTTCAGGGAATTGTAATATTTGAAGACTGCATTTGATCCCTCTTTTAAAAATATTACAAATCCATTGGTTGATGTAACATTATTGAAAAACATGATTATACTCCTAACCCCACGCCAAGGCTGCCTTGTTGTCTTTTCCAATTTTGAGCTCATCAGAGCCTAGAGCATCTACTATTCTGAATTTGTATGGTTCCTGGCAGAATGCAGCCCAGTTTTTGGTAGTTACCTGAGTTACCATAACAAATAACTATGGCAGCAGTGGGAGTTCAGTCTTTGAGGGTGGAGGTTGCAGTGAATGTTTCTCATCTATTTTCTTGTTGGGGAGGGCCACTGCAGATGACATCAGTGTCTAATGCTTACATAACTGTAAGGTTAAACTTTACACTGTCCCTACACTAAATTTCACACCACAAAGTGGCTTTCAAGATGGGTTAAAAGAAGAGCAATTTTCCTCATTGTGAAACAAAAGTGCTAAAGCACCTTGTGATTGTAATACAGAGAAAAGATGGTATTGAGTGACACATCTGTCTCCCAGATCTTGAAAGGAAATACAATGTTCTTTGGCTTACCTAGTGCTCACTTGAGGCATTCCATCTAAACAGTCATTTCAGAGTTTTACAGAAGACTGTACAGAAGACAAAATACTGTGCGATGATGGACAAGAGCTTTTCATGACACAGAGAGAACAGACAGGGAATCCTTTCAGGCTCACAATATAGATAAAAGGACGTTTTTGTATTTCCAAATGATACTCAAGGCTCAAGGTGTTGCAGACAATGCAAAAATAACATAATATTGCTTCTCTTCAATGCACTTTTACTTCTGGAGTTAGTTCACCTATATTGATTCACTGATGGTCCTTATTCTCTACCAGCTTCACACACCCCCCTTTTTAAGAGGTCAGTGCACAATATAAAGATAATACTGAATCTAAGAGGAAAAAAGTAAGGTTATTTGTGAGACTAGAGTTGAAATTGCCTCCTTGCTCCATTTAGTTCTTTAAGAATATAAAGCAGAAAATTCCTTCATGCCTTGTTTCCATTGTCTGTCATATTTGATAACTTTTCTCCCAGAGCAAATAAAGAAAACATACCTGTTACACTGAAGTTCTAATCAAGTAATCTGCATATCGGTTGTGGAAGAGGAGAAAATTGAACCAAGGAGAAAAAGGAGTAGTTATACCTGGTCCTCCTATGTAACAGACAACTATTGTTTCCAAGAGTTTTATTTATACACAATTTTCAATGGCTTCAGTGGAAATTCTCTCAAGGCATAAATTCGGATCTAAAGCTCAGAAGAAAGTTTATGAAGCCAAAGGTGGTTTCTGCAGGGAGTAGATACTGTTTAGATTAAGTTGTGCCCAATGAGCAGGGCCTCAGTGCTGTGAGTTAGAGCTGATACAAACATACTGGCATCAGTGGGGTTCTTTACAGTGACCCCATGAGCCTTTGGTCAGTCCTTGGCATGTGAGTGGCCTGGGAAACAACAGCCACAGACTGACACCTATTATCCAGATGGAATGTAGAGCACATGACAAAAACTGGCATGTTAATTTGGATGTTACGCCAGAATTTGAAAAGCAGTAGTGTTAATCCTAGAAGTTGCTCTCTAGGGAATTTTCCTATTTACCTTCTTAGAACATTAAGTCCTCCATGAACAAATTCTTTGGCTCATTCTTTTCAAAATTGCTTTTGCTTGCTTTCTTTATAAAGTAAATTTTAATGGAAAGCAACCAATCACTTTGAAGTTGAACCTCAGAACTGGACACCCACTAACAACTGGATGGACAGAATGAAATACAATTTTCTAGTCAGTCAGTGCTCTCTAGCCAATCATAGAGACCAGAGTACGGAGAGAGATTGCTAAATAAAGGCAAATAAAAAAAGAGAAGTTTGATCTATTTTTTAGCAGTATATTCATTTTTCAGGTTGTGCACTGATAAAGGTCACTGGTGACAGTGACTCATTATTGACTGATCAAAGGCCATCAAAGTCAGCAGAAGTCTCCATGGAGCCTCATTTGATTACTGTTGTCAAGTGCCAGTCAGTTATTCCCTTTCATAGACTCTGTCAGTGTGAAAATCTGCTTTGACTGTGGTGAGTGTGAAGAGCAGCCCGCAAGACCCACCAGTATCCTCTGGGCCAGGCTCTTGGGCATAGGAGGAGGCACTTTCAGGAGTATGAAGGAAGATCAGTATCAGAAAATAGATCAGGTTGGTAGAAAGACTAAGATGCCTTAGAGGCACATAAGTGGGTAAGAAATGAGACAAATATGTACTCAAAGTAAAAATAAATATTTATTTTTTTTAGCTAGAGGAAGGTAAACATGCCCCAGAGCCCAGGGGAGTTGCATCCATCTGATTTTTACAGAGGCCTTTCACAGGACCATATTACCCTCCTGCTTGTAAAGAACATTTCAGTCCTGCTCCTTTGGCCTTCAGTGGAAAATGTTAAAACCAGACCTGAAATTTGTCTTGAGTTGGGCATAATGTATCTCCGACAGTAACTGGGAATTTTGGCCAAATAGCTGCATACAGATGCTAAATACAAAGAGTTGCTCTGTTGTTCCTTCAGCATTTCCTTACCCTTTCTCCTTTAAATGCCAACATTTTATAGGTTCTTTCCACTTTTTTATTCTTCATAAAACCACTTTCAGTCCAGTATAATTTTCCAGGCACACTACACACTTGTCAGATCACCTGATTAAGAGCCCTGTATTCATTACTATAAAAAACCAACATGCTCACTGAATCATTAAAAAGCAGATTGGTCAGTAATAATAATCAGTTTTCTGCTAATAAATACAGCTCAGCATGCCTAATTCTGTGTCCTACTCAAATATCAAAAATGAAGAATTTAGCTTTTAAAATGTACATTACTGAATGTACTATTAGTGCATTGGTCTTTGTGAGGAACATTACTGATGTCTTTAAAGGGCAGCCAGTTCATGTATTAATTATGTCACTCAAAGAGTGCACTGATTTCTTGAAAATCTCTTCATGCATAAAAGCAATTTGAATATTGTATTTGGCTCAGCCCTCTCAATCAACTTGAATACAAAGAAAGACCAAAGAAGCACTTGAGTTCAAGAGCTGGCATCAGGAATAGAAGCCCAAGTAAATGAATTCAGTGCACTTTTCATCACCACATGTCCGTGGGGCAAACACCTTCAGGGACAAGTGGCAAACCTGGCCAGGAGGAACAAGCTGCCATGGCCACAGAGCAAGGCTGCAGAGGGATATCACATGACATCAGGATATATTTTGAGAACTTCATGGAGAAAATGGTGGAGAAAGATTCTTAGGGAGAGCTTGGATGTCACCATGGGGTTCAGCAGCAGCAGAGTTAAATCAGAGAGTTAATTTCCAATCTCATCAATAATACTGAGCAATTAATATGTTAGAGTATATGTATTGTGCAACAAATCTCATGTTGAAATTCCATCCATATTCAGACTGTTGTCAGCCTTTAGCTGAATCCTAAATCAAGTCTAGACCTGATTTTCTTGCTTAAATAAGAACTTTTGGACAAGAATTATTCTTTCTACTTCTTTCAACCTCTGTCTTTTTTAGAAGAAAATTTTATCATCCAGCCACAATCCTCCTGCCCTTATGCAAGAGAAGCTCCAAACCCCTTAAAAATCTCTCCAAGGAAAGAGCTGTATCATCCTCTTCTGCCTTTCTAATAAACTTCTATTTCTACAACAATATTTATAAAGAAATCCATCTATAGTGATTTTCTCAACAGGGGTCAAGACAATTTCACATTCTGAAACTCAAAAATTTCACTCTCCTAGAGGTTCAACTGAGAGTACCTGGGGTTTGGGAGTGCTATCAACAATTATTCTGTAGAACAAGCGTGCTCGGTGAAAATCCTTTGAAGAGGAAAAAGGTCAGGAAATCTGTCATTCTACAAGGATGATCTTAGTAGTACATAAAGGAGTTCTCTAGAATGTGAACTAGCATTCTATTGAGCAAAACAATAGGAGTACAATTATTGAAATGCCACCAACTTCCTATAATTGCTCATTATTATCTTAATGCAGTTTATCACTTCGAAAGAAAAACCCTCATTTTGATTTGAAAGGTTTAGTGTTTTGCTCCCTCCTCACTATAATGAATCTTTGATTCACAGGCTAAAGAAATTAAAGGGAGAAGGAAGAAACCAGAGAATGTGGGCACACAGGGAAGAGTATACTAAAACAAGGACTTGGTGTGAGAGCTCTAAGAGATACAGTTTGAAAAAGCAATACAGAATTGTATAGGGGCTTGGAAACTAAGTAAGAACACAGAAAAGAACAGGAAAAAAACCTAGCCTCTTACTGCTAAAACACATCATTCAAAGCAAATCCTTTGATGAAATACTTAATATTTGAAAAAGTGATTTGTTTGTCCCAGCCCAATTCATTAGTTCTGAGCAAGTGCCATAGCTAGAATATAAATTTCAAGAGTGGTCTTGGTTGGTGATAGGTGCTGAAGTTATTTCCCTGCTCAGAAGCTCCTGGTTTCTGTGTGATTTAAAATGTCACCAGAAATAAAGGAATTATCAAGGCTTGGCCTTGATATATGAGCCTATTTAAATCCCTGGGGTAAGACGATGAGGACTACTCTTCCAAAACAACCTGAAAGGGCTCATTAAGCAGTCCAATAATAGGTTGGAACTCGTTCCTGCAGTTTAAGGATGAAGCTGTAGTGGGTGTGCTGGGAAGAGCTGCTCGATTACAGACAGCTGAGCAGAAAGGCTAAACAGCACATGGATACAGTGAACATTTCAAGCTGCTGAAAGGCTGCAGGTGGACCTGAGTATCCATCAAACATTCCTCCCCAGTTCAGGCCAGGATGAAAGTTAAAATATTTGATGTGTGTTGAAGGACTCTGGTTTCTCAAAGGCAAAGTTTGGGGAGAGCTATTCTTTCTATGGCTGATAGTCCAAACTTGCACGTACAAAGCTAGAGATCATGGTCCATGACCATTCTGTACCTCTGAAACCAAACCCACCTGCACCTTTGGGAGCTCATGAAATGGAGGGAGTTTTTGTTTGGATGCCCTTTTATTTTGTTTCACAGAGCATCACTGAATTTTCTGAGTTTTTTGGAAGGGACCCACAAATATCATGAAGCCCAAATCTGGAGTGAATGACCCAAATGGGGATTGACCCTACAATCTTGGTGTTATTAGCACCACAGTCCAACCAACAGAACTGATCTCTTACCTACATGGAAATATAAAGGAGGAGAGTCTTGTTCAATGGGGCTGGAAAGGAAAATGCTACACCACAAAACTCCATTATTTCCTGAAAAATCTGCTCCTTACTGGGTGTATGGACGGTGAAGAGGCAGAGTGATAACATTGCTCTTAGAAATACACTGGACACTAGTGCTGAGCTGCTCTGGAGCACTTGAAGACTGACATAAATTATTTAACCATAGACAAAGAAGAGAAAAAGGTTCTAAGGCTATCTGATTTCTAACTGCTTTGATACAGTATTTTGCCATTTATTTTGTGCATTTCTTGAGATTTCTGGTGAAATCCCCAGCATAAACCATGGTAAACTCTACTCTGTCTTAAATCATGAGAACTGTGGTGGTTTTCTTACAACAGCATCTCCTTAGACTTGGTCCTATGAGGCTGACACTAATTGATCCTTTGTCATTAACAAGCCTCACTGTACAAATGCTGAAATCTAGAGTCCCCATCTTATAAACACATACATGGATTTGTTAGCTCATCATATACACCATATTAATATGCTGGCCAGATAAGAAGAGATAAGAAAGTAGATAAGGTTTTGAAGAGTTTACTTGAATGTAAACAAGCATGTCAAACATTTTAAGAAAAGAATCCAGTGAAGGGGCAGGAGAACCACAGCTAGCAGCCTGAATGCAATAGGTGTTGGTTGAAATTGCTGCTCTCCTCTGAGAGATCTGTCTGATCTCAGAGGTGTCCTCTGATTTCCTCTGCTTTCTCATTGGGTAGCTGAAACCTTTTAATAAAAGGATGATAAATAACCAATAGTAAATATTGTTCTTCTTCTGCTTTGTGTTCTTATTTGAGATCCAACTAATAAAGTTCACAGACAATTGTCCAAGGCCTTGTGAAAAACTCACTCTCCAGCCCAACTAAAGACAGTGGAGAACTAGTGTGATGGTCTTCATCCCTTTCATTTTGTCCCCTAATGCATGACACCCACTGAATACTTTTTAAGAGATACCTCTTCTGACAGGTCTTCCCCTTCTTGAACAATTGCTATGTAATAAACTATTTTATCAGTTTTGCTTACATACTGTATTTCTGAAAACAAAACAATAAATGGCTGTAAAACCAATAAAATGTACCAGGCTAGTGGTTTATTACAAACAAGCCAATACCATACACTGCAGCATATTTTTCAGCTCAATGCACCAGGATTCTTATTGGCCAGGTGAATGTTCCTGGCTGTAAATTGCAGCACAATAGCTCTTTTCCAGTGCACTCTAAAACTTCTTCAGGTTGATATGCCTTAAAACACTCCTAGTCCTTGGACAAATTTATGGGGAGGATAAAGCTTAGTAGTCTTATGCCAAGGCATTTTTAAGTTTGCCAGCCACCCTGGAAGGACTTTGGGATGCTGCACAGGGAGCACAGACTGCACAGTTCAGCTGGAGGCATCCCTGAGCACCCATTGAAACATAGCCCTGGGCTGCCTCCAGCGAGCTGGAGTGGGCAGCAATAACAGAGCCAGGGAATCATAGGGTGTTGGACTGGTTTGAGTTGGAAGGGACCTTAAACCTCATCTTCTTCCACCCCCTGCCATGGCCAGGGTCACCTTCCTCTACATCAGGTTGCTCCAAGCCCCATCCAGCCTGGCCGTGGACACTTCCAGGGATGGGGCAGCCACAGCTTCTCTGGCAACCTGTGCCAGGGCCTCACCACCCTCACAGGGAACAATTTCTTCCTATAAATCTTAATCTACCATCTTTCAGCTTGAATCCATTACCCTTTGTTTTGATCCAGCCAATGGACTATTTACTAACTTTGAGTGGTGGTTCCCAAAGCCAGAACTCTGCATATCTTTCTGGCAATGCTCATACTTACTGCAGCTTTGAATAAAACTAATACTGAATAAAAAAAGCTTCAGTAAGACTCTTCAGCATGTTTGCTCTTAACCTTTCCTGTTCATTTCCTTCAGTCATCACTCACTGTCCCAGAAACAAGCTTCTTTGGCAATGACCTCTTGGAAAGGCTATCCTGAACATCTCAGTGCAGTACTTCTAATGTGAAGTTATATCACACTGTAGGGCCACTGTCCTCTACACCAACCAATTTGTTAGAACCAACTTCCTCTCAAGGAAGATCACTTACCCAGGGCTGGTGTCCAAGGGCTTGAGACTCAGCTGGATTTGATCCTGCTGGTGTGAGAGCCCACAGTGCAAACCAAAGCATGTGCACACAGCTGATATCATGATTCCTTAAGATGCCTTTTTATTTGTGAGCTCAGGGTTTGCATCTGTGAAATTGGTAGAATAATAATATGCACACATTCAACAAAATGTGCATCCACTAATTAAATCAATTCACTTTTCTAACTGCTGCATAAAGCAAGTAGTTGTTTTCTGAGGAATTTGCACAGTATTAATGCAGTTGTTACTTTTGCTGAAGCAATCACCAGTGAACTGCAGCACATGTGAAGTGGCCATAGATTACTGGAATGCATTTCCTTAGCAAATGTTGGAGTAATGTCATGCCCAGGAGAAAACAGTTTTCCTAACACACCTCAAACTAATCAGCAGCACTTGGAGCCATCAAGACTTGCTTGTCAGTCTCTGACAAGCACAGTGTGACAGGAAGTTTGAAACAATCCTTTCCTAAACTCTGTGTGTCACTTTATCATGTTATGATAAAGATCAGATCCTTTTCCTTGTCTGTTTACTGTAAGACTTGATAATTTCCAAATGAGGAATTCTCTATATATATTTTTTTGGACAGCTCTCACTCAAAATCACCAGTGACTACAAACAATACTGAGCACAGAAGGCAAAAGTGTTTCAAGGCTGGTGATGAACTCTGAGTCCAGATACTAATATTACTTTGGTCAATATTATAATTTATGCAGGAGGCATAGTTTTCCCTTTGCCACAAGTTGCTTCCCCATGTATAGTTGCTGCTTTTCTTAGCATATAGACAACCCAGCTTGTGAGATCCTTGGTCTTCAGTCCCAGCTCCCATAGCATGTTACAAATATACAGATGGATTCTAGAAAATGGGTCACACATTTACAGGAGGAAAGTTTTCTTAAGAGAAAATACTTTTAGTATTAAAGTTAGGCAATGATTTTCATGCCCTTTTCTGATTCTCACCTTTCATTTCAGCTTTCTGTTGAGAACAGCTTAAGATCAAATACACTTGATCCTATTATACAGAAATACATGCTAGGTTTGCAAGTGATTTCAGCAGAGTGCAATTAGGAAGACATAAATATGATAATGAAGCTGTTACATCACATTTTTCTAGTTTGATACTGTATGAGCTTACTTTATTTATCTATTTCTAGGCTTTGATGCATACACTGATGTAAGAAGATGGGTTTATTTCTTGTCTTGGCCGATATAGCAGGAATAGCTCCTCTGCCTCTTCTTCTCATCAGCCATGTTCTGGGTAACCCCCACAAACGCCACTCCAGCAGTGTGTTCTTAAAGCCAGAAGGATTTTTGAGGGAAACCCATTTCAGAGCTGAAGATCCTCCCCAGTATCTACCATTGCCTTTATCTGTGAAGTCAGCCTGACTCCCCTTTGACAAAAACTGCTGTTTCAGAGCGAGATGAAGTTGTGGACTCCCAGACAGCTGGGGACTCTACAGCCTGACACGAGGACCTGAGCTTTGGTAAAATGAATAGCAGAGAACTAACTCAACCATTAGGATACTTGTGACATTTGCTCTGACTGAAAAAACCCTGCCTGACTGATGCCTGTGACACTGATGGAAACACAGTCCTGCACTGGGAAGATCCTTCCCCACAGCTGCTTGCAAAACTTCAAGTAAAGTGCACACAGTTCTGCAAAGGAGGAGAGAAATCCTCAAGGGCAGAAATGTCACTGAAGTGAACTTAAATCACATGAGTGATATCTCCACTGGGAGAACAGCAGACATCAGTCATCTGTGTGCTTGCTTAATATCCTCTGTTTCAGAATATTTCTGCTGTCAGTAATTTTGCTCATCTGCTGGGCAGACAGGACGATGAACAGAATTGCTCTTAGCAGACTAAAGCTATGGACCATTGCAAAAAGTCTAACAGGAGCACTTTGAAGCACCTGAGACTGATGATTCATCATTTTCCCCCCTTTTGATAGATACCTGGTTCAAGGTGGCATATTAACAGCCCTGGCAACTAAACAACTAAACTTCTCCATCCTCTCAGAGGCATGGCATGCAGAGGCAGATGTGCACAGCAGCCCGGACCTTGTCCCTCTCCTCTCACTTGTGAGACACAGGCTCCATGGTCAGTCTCCTTGGATGATGGGCCTTTTTTCCCATTGGTTATAGCTAATGGAAAACCATTATCTGGGTGCAACAAAGAGGGCTAAACGTTTAATACACACTTTTATGAAACAGGTGGCAAAGTATGCTGTAAAGGGAGATAGTACCACAAATCCCTTTTTCAAGAGTGGGAAACTGAGGCTGGAAGCAATAAAACAACTTCCTCAAGATTAAAAAAAGAGTTGAAAAGCCAAAAATAAACTCTAAAGCTCCTGAGCTCAAACCTCTGTTGACAAGACTGTTTAGATTAGTGCTTGATCAAAGACTGGAAAGTTTTCCCCTGTTGTCTGCGTTTAAGCTTTTTTTCCCTTCAGTCTCCTGAGATGTTGTGCCTAAAACCATCTTGGCTCATTGCTCTTTGCACAAGTTCCCCTTGGAGCTCTCTCCGTGTTACCTGCTTCAAATCTACCTTAAATATTGTATTGTCTATAAATAGGAACTTATTTGTAACTTAGCCTTCAGCATAAAGAACATATGTATCCTGCAGTGATTTCAGTGCCAAACTGCTCCATAGGCATCAGCTTTTCTTTCCCAAATCCCTGGGATTTCTTCCACTTCACCTCTTACATGTGGGGAGAAACTTCAATAAAATCCCAGAACATCTGCTCGATCTTCCTTTAAAATTTCCTCTAATATCTCTGCTCTGGTGGTTGGAAAATCTAGTCCTGATTCTAAGTTCACAACTGACCAACTCTGCTTTAGGCCTACTTAAAAAACATGACCAAAAAACCCAACTAACCAAACCTATATTTTTCTCTACCTTCATTTCCACCTAAAATAATAAAGAATAAAACGGGGCGAAATTCACACTGCTCAAACACTTACCAAGCAGTTGCTCAAGAAATTTCTGGGTGAAACAGCTGTGAAACAGACCAGTGTCTCTAAGTGTTGGAAATAACTGCAGTGACCAGTTTTGATAAAGCCAGGAACACAAAACTGACAATCTCGATGTGTAGCTCAGCACAGAACACAACCTTGGCTCAAAGCCTCCCTTCACCTGTCCAAGGGTGACTTTATGATGTTGAATTGTATCCCCATTTGTCTGTTTAGCCCAGAAATAAGTTCTGCACCTTTAAAACCAGATCTGAGAGTGAAGGGGAGGAAAAGGAGAAGCAGTGGAATGTCTGAGGTGGTTGTATTTGAAAAGACAGAGAGAAGAGCTTCAGCTTTGTCTCTCACAGCCTGTGCTGTCTGCAGCAGGGACAGTGGGAGAGAGCTCTCCTTTGCTTTTAGTTAGGTTTTTTAGCTTGCTGAGGCAGAGAAGTTTCCCAGATGTGTTTTTTTTCTTTTTCTTGGAACTGTTCAGACCTGCTCTGGACTGCACACCCAGACAAACACCGGGAGCTCACCCCTGTGCCCACCGGGCCGGGACGCGGCATTCCAGCGCAAGGACTGATCAGAGACTGAGTGAGCTGAGCTGCTCCCACGACAAGGACTTTCTGAATCTGCCATCTCTTCAGAACAGCGAGAGATTTTATTATTTAATATTATTCATTATTTTTATGCTTGTGGATACTTTGTTTTGCCCTAAACCAGGACCCAGGGTCCTGCATTTGGAAGCTCATCTCCCTCAGGCTGCCAGGTCATAATGATGCCTTAAGTTTGAGCTTTCATGTTTTTCAGATTCTGTGCTGCTTAGGGGTGCAGTTCTGAGCCTCATATTAAGTGTTAGTAAGCTCTCTTCACAGAGCAGGAAGACAAAACAAATCCTTTTCCTGCTGGAGACCAAGGACAATGAGAACAATTGTCAGGCCCAAAAGCATAAACAACAGTGGACTGAAGAGAGAAAACAAGAAGGATGGGACTCCATAACCTGAAGCTGTAATTGGAAAATTAAACCCCAATATGCAAATGGACCAAAACTTACAAAAATGTGAGACCTCGTGACCTGTTGTCCATTTTGTGACCATTTCAATTCCACCTTGGGTGTAGCCCTGGTCAGGCTCTTGTACTGCCCAAGGTGTATCCTTTAAGGCCTTTTAACAATACCTACTTTATTCTCTTAGCTCTGTGTAGACTCTGTTCTAGGTCAGCCTTCTGAAGGCATCAATAACACCCTGATAAAAATACCTGTTAGAAACGGGAAAAAATCCAACACACTCCTGAATTAATATTGATTTTTTTGTCAATTGCTTTATATTCTCACGCAGACTGCAGGTCATTGATGGAGAGGATCCTCAGAAAGAGAATTAAAATGAACTGTCATCCAGCAGCAGTGAAAACAAAAGTTTCCCTAATAAGCAATAATGATTTAGAGGACTTCAGTGTCTCTAGCTACTCCATAGTGTGATAGAAACACAACACTTCACTGTCTTTCAGCAGCTCATAAATCTATCACGGGCTACACTTAACTTGAAGATCAAACAATCAGCAGATACTGGTAAACACTGAAGCTTCTTCAAAGTTCATGATAAAAAGGAACCAGGAGTAGCTTTTTTTTTTTTTTCCTAGCAGGATCTGATGATTGAAGTATAATGATAGATCTTCAGATTAGGCAGCTCTCATAATCTTTTGAGCCATATTTTTCTTATATACTGTTATTAGTTGACAGTTGCTCTCAGAGTACATCTTGTCTCACACACACCAGCGTAAACCACATCAAAGCCAGCTGTAAGCCAGGAGAGCATCAAACCCAATGCACCAGGAGTGCATTCAGCAATGCCTTTGTGTATCTAGAGTAACTGGATATATCTGGTGGAGTTGCTCCACAGTCTACCCAGAAAAAAACTAATTTTACAACAGAGTAGTCTTAGGTATTTTTATTTTATAGATGCAATTCTCATAATGTTTGTGTTCTTTGTCCTCTCTTTGGGTCCTCTGCTCTTCTCATCCTGTATTCCTCTTTCGTTTTTCATTTTCTCCTGCCTTGCAATTTTCTCTTAGCTTTATCTCTGGATTCCCTTTCCACAGCAGAGAGTGAGGCTGCTTGTCTCTCTGAGCTGAGATGTGATCTCTCTGCTTTGGTTATAAGGAGGCCAAAGTAATCTGATTTATTTCAAAATCCTCCAAACAGATTTAACTGCATTTAACTTTCTGCTTGTTTTCTTTACACCTGAATTCCTTATTTTGTCCCTCCCCACGTTCTCAAGCTAATAGGGGAATTACAAGAAGGCACTTTCTGCATTTAAGTTATACGTGAGAGTTTCCTGACAAGCAACATCCAGCAAGCCCATGTCTACCCAAACCACAGCAGGCACTCATCTGTCAAAGTCCCTTTGATTAGTAGAGCTCAGTTGCTGCTAAGCACCAGTCCATACCATTAGAAATCTGACTGTACTTTCATGGGGAACACATAGCAGAACACGAGTAAATGTCTGGCTAAATGAGGCAAGGCATTTGGAAGTGGTTAACCTATCCAACTTTGATAGAATGATTGATGTTAAAATTCAGAGCACTGGTATTTGAGAAAGCATCCTGTGTATACAGAGGATAAAAGCATCTGAGGTCTCTCAGTCAATCCTTTTGAGTAATAAGTCCCTTGACTTTTCCAAATCTGGATTTAAAAGTCAAATCCAAATTTCAGTGCAGCTGAAAGTCCAGACACCTGCCTCCTGTGTTTGAGGAGGAGGAAAGATGGGCTGGCCATCATGTTTGAAATCTTCTCCTTTGCCCTCATTAATGTTTTATTAATAGCTCATATCACATGAAAGCAGATTTTCCTTTGTGCCTGGCATTAAATGCTGATCAATATTAATGTTTGATTTATATTTCTGAGAAAGGGACAGCAAGAGGGAGCAAGACTGAGACTGAAGACAGGAATTACATGAAGTTAAATAAAGCTGTTAAAACAGCAAGGCTGGTGAAATAATCAATTGGACAAGGAACTGGCTAACAAATGAGGTCTGGGCTGTGACAGCGCCTGGTCACAGTTCACTCAAGGCTGCAGGAGGGGGAACTATGAGTTGGCATGAATTTTTGCATGATCTGAAAATACAGTGAGGTAGGATGTTGTGCCTTTGACTCAGAGGACTACAGCCACAAGAAGGGGCCAGGAGACACCATCCTGCTGCAGCAGCAGAGAGGAAGCCAGTGGAGGAGGGACAAGGAAACAGCTTGGCTGCCTGTGGTCTGAAGAGGTGCAGGTTGTGCCCAAAGATCAAGTGACTTTTGCGTTGTAGGGCTGGAGAGGGATGGGGCAGAAGGAGAAGCCCCAGTTAGAGTGAATGAACTTTCGAAGGAAGCAAAGGTGGAGAGCTGGAGGAGGTGACAGTAAAGCTGTTGGACAGGGGGGACACATGAGGCATGCCTGGAGCCACTGGCACGTGTGGTGTTAAGCCAGAGGCATAGATATACATAGCTGTACAAGGGCATGCAATAATTGGAGAAGGGGTATGGCTTTAAGATTAAGGAGGTAGGGTTAGATCAAATATTAGGAAGAAATTCTTCCCTGTGAGGATGGTGAGGCCCTGGCACAGGTTTGCCCAGAGAAGGTATGGATCCTCCATCCCTAGAAGGGTTCAAGGCCAGGGTGGATGAGGCTTGGAGCAATCTAGTCCATTGGAAGGTGTTCTTGCTCAGGGCATAGTTGGTTAGAATGAGATGAGCTTTGAGGTCCCTTCCAAACAAACTATTCTATGAGTCCATGATGTATTAAAGAAGTGGAGCACTGGGGTCTGCTGCTGCCTTGTGAAAATGAACCTCCAGCAAGGCTTGCTGGGTGAGGTAATGTGTAAATTGACCAAGAGATGGGGCTGAGACAATAATGGAGATGGTTTGGAAAAGCAAAGGAAATTTGGGACATTTGTGAGACTGTGACGTTTGAAGGTGACAGCTGAAAGGAGGAGGGACACTGCACAGCGCTAAAAAATACTCCAGTCTGAAAAGTAAATGAAAGACAGGTTACAGAGGTGCCATGTTTTCAATTGCTCAATATTCGTAGAATTCTAGAATGGTTTGAGTTGCATGGGACCTTAAAGCTCATCTAGTTCCAAGCCCCCCACCATGGGCAGGGACACCATCCACTAGACCAGGTTGCTCAAAGCCCCACTATAATAGAACCTGCATTTCAACACAGCAGGAGAAAAAGGGAGCAGGAGCCTTGTGCCACCCTCTGTAATGCAAACACAACCTGGCTGAGAGGAGGAGACATCCAGAGAATTTATGCTCTGAAGTAACTCTTGATTTGCTCCTTTTTTTTTCCAATAGCAGTAGGCAAATGAGGAGGTGTTCATAAAAATGATATCTGTGGAAAGTACCTATAGATGCCTCTAACTGTGGGCAAAATCTGGGGTTACACCATGCCTTGTGCTTGAGCAGATCAGATCAAAGGAAAATGGAAAAACAAGAGTGGGAGGTAAGGAATGCTCCACAGGGCATTAGCAGTCAGATACTGCTGCTTGGTTTGCCTGCAGCATTTTGCAGACTTGGTCTGGGAGGTTCACCAGGTCAGACTGATGCCTTGATGCCCTTTTTGCTCTGGAATATCCATGAGCGGTCCCCAGGAGCCAGCTTCCAGATGCCCATTAAAGACAATGGGCACAGTAATATTAAAACCTCTCTAAGCTGATGGCTCTAGCCAACTGACAGCAGATTGGCAACACCTGACAGATGATTAGAGCTAAACTGTCTTGCTAAATGCAAATATGCCTATGCAGAAATGGAAAATTACCATAAAATCTTTAGGACTGCGGGAAACCTCAAAGCTAATTTGCATGTTCAACTAAAACTTCAATGTCCCTGTTAGCAATGTCACACTGCTCTGTTAGTTATCCTTCTAATTAGAGCAGCATGGACAGGGGCACAGAGAAAGCAGCTCGGATAACAAAACGACACAGGTTAGAAAGCTGGTGTCTAGTTGATTCAGGAGAATTTTGATTTAGACTCTCCCTTTACTAGGCAAATCTTTCCTGTCACAGGAGATGACTTATCTACTCTCTAGAAGCTTATTTCTTGGATACTTAACAGTCAGAGCCAGAGTGGGTATGATCATTTCTGCTGCATAACTACAACTGCAGCTGCACTGTTCCCACTTTCAGATACTAAAGTTCAAGTGTAAAACACTCTATTCTCCATGTAGACATTAACAGAGGGTACATAGGCATTAGCAGAACTTAAATCCTAAAATTGGTGGAAATAGGTTACAATGTGTTAGCTGCTTTTTCACAAGTCTCTTTAATGCAGCAAACCACATCACTTTCAAGGTTAAATAATTTTTTTTAATAATTTCAGAAAAATTTAAAGCTGTGGTAAATCCAATGTTTCCTTCCTGACGAAAAAAATACTCTTGTCTCAGAGCAGCATGCTTTTCTCATTTTTTCAGGAGAGGGATGAAAAAAATATTTGAAGGAAGAGACTCTTTGGAGAGAAATTCAGGTACACTTCTTTGTATGCTGCATGTCAGCAATTAGACACAAGTGTCAGTGAAGGAAATTGTGAACTGCTGGTAAAAGCTGTCCCTCACTCAGCACAGTTCAGTGCACTGCTCAGTCCTCAGCACTTCAGTAAGTGTTGAGATATCCACAGAATGCATGTCTTAAGTAAGTGCTTGAGCAAATTTGCTCTTGAAAACCGTGGATATTCAGGACTGCTTCCTAAGACTGTGGAAATTACTGCTTAGTTGGCTAGAACTGCTCTAGTTTGTACAAGTGGAGATCAAGCCCCAAATGGCCATCACAGCAACGTGGTGGGATGACTCACAGAGCTGGAGCGCTGCACTGGGTGGCTGCAAGCTCTTCAGAAGAGACAGGAAAGGGAGGAGAGGTGGAGGAGTGGCCTTTTATATTTGGGAGGTTTGTGATGCCCTGGGTATTGAAACTAATGGCAATGAAGTTGAATGCCTGTGGGTAAGAATTAAGGGGAAGGCCAACAAGGTTGACATCCTTCTGGGAGTCTGTTATCGTCCACACAACCAGGAAGAAGAGGTGGACAACTTATTCTATAAGCAGGTGGAGAATGTTTCAGGATCACCAGCCCTTGTCCTTGTAGGCGACTTTAACCTACCAGACATCTGCTGGGAACTTAATACAGTAGAAGAAGGCAGTCCAGGAAGTTTTTAGACTGTGTGGAAGACAACTTTTTGTCACAGCTGGTGAGCAAGCCTGCCAGGGGAGGGAATATGTTAGACCTGTTGTTTGCAAATAGACATGGGCTGGTGGGAGGTGTAGTGGTTGGAGGCCGCTTGGGGCACAGTGATCATGAAATTGTAGCGTTCTCGGTATTTGGTGAAATCAGGAGGAACATCAACAAGACTTTTACATTGGACTTCCGGAGGGCAGACTTTGGCCTATTTAGGAGACTTATTCAGAGAGTTCCTTGGAAAACAGCCCTCAAAAACAAAGGAGTCCAGGAAAGGTGGGCGTGCTTCAAAACAGAGACCTTGAGGGCACAGGAACAGACTGTCCCTGTGTGCTGAAAGATGATTCGATGAGGCAAACATCCAGCCTGGATGGGCAAGGAGGTTTTGAAGGAATTTAGGAATAAAATGAGGATGTATCATCTTTGGGAGGAGGGTCATGTCTCTCAGGAAGTATTCAAGGGGGTTGCAAGGGCATGAAGGGAAAAAATTAGAGAGGCCAAAGCTCAGTTCAAACTTAATTTGGCAACTTCTGTAAAGGATAACAAAAAATGTTTTTACAAATCTATTTATGGCAAAAGGAAGGGTAAGACCAATGCTTGTTCTCTATTGGATGCGGGAGGGAACTCAGTAACTGCAGATGGGGATGCAGAAGCATTCTCTCTGCTAGCAGGCTCAGAGCTGACCAGTAATAGTAGAAAAGGCTCTGAGTTTGCATTTTCCCTTCCTCATTTACCTCAGTAATTTCAGCTCATCACATATACCCTTATGCTCATTATGTCTGCAGTGTGAGAGGAAAAAAATTAGCACAAAATTGATCCTCTATAATAATCTGAGAGCTGCTCACCTGACAAGCTGCAATGTTGGGGAGCATTGTTGGAGCTTTCTATTCAAACTAGGAAGTATTAACTATTATACAAGTTGATTGCTTGTCGTTCATGTCAAAGCAGGAGGGTCTGGGCTAACCCTTGGAGAGAAGAAAAGGGAGAATAAATAGATCATCAGCTGCTACAGAAAATGTCCTGCCAGTGGTCGTGGATTTATGAATTCATACAGAGGCACATCTCCACACAGAGCTGAATTGTCTAGTCATTTTAAAGATAAATATTGCAGATGGGTGAATAATTCACTTGTACAAATGTTCACTGAAAACAAATTAACTGGCTTGTGTGTACAGGTAATGTGAAATCATAATAGTTATTTCACTGAATGTTTGAGAAGGCAGTTTCTAGAATTCATCCAGCCTGTCTCAGCAAGTACCTAAGCTACCAGAATCTTCAAAAACAGCTTTAGAATCTTGTCCAATGTTAACTTCCAGGTTCCAGAGGGGATGTTAATTAGATTAGCACAGTGTGCATACAGAATACTGCAGCTAGGACAGCTGGCTGTGATCTTTCCAGAAGTAAACACACCGCTGTATTTCACACAGAAATGTCAGCACCAACACCTATTTAAAGTCAGATTGGAATAGAGGGGATTTTAAAATACAGGCATGAGGGGTGTTTTCAGCTTGCCCAGGAATTGCTCACACTGTGCCCCCACCACCAAGAGGAAGATGCTGTGCCGAATCCATAGGCATTTATCACCCACCAGATTAAGTCTATAAAAAGGAGATTATGGGCAGACCATTTGCGGCACAACACAAACATAAAACTATAGTAAGTTACTGAGATAATGAGGCAGCAGGACATAAAAACTCCTGCACACAAAGACAGCCTGTGCTCTTAGAACCAACAATTCACTTAGAAGCACACCTTCCCTGCAAGCCTCTTCATAACCGCCCATGCTGTTTCCTCTGTCTCATTTAGGAGTATTCCCAGAGGTTGGAAGTGAAAAGTACAATTATCTGCTAGGCTGGCTGGGTGTTTTCACTCTAAAATCCTTTTGCCTTCCTCATGGCAGTCCCAGTCCCAGTCTCTGTTTAGGATAGAGTGACCAAGCACAGCTCCTCAAACACAACCTCAGCATAGCTTTGAGCCTGTTGATTTTACTTATGGCCTTAGGGGACACAGACCTACATAAATCTACAAATAATTATTTTTTACTCTTAATTCAGTTCAAAAAAGCAGCAAAACACACCAAGGAAGGAGAGCCTTACCCAAAATGTTGCTTGATCAATTTGATCAAAAGAAAATGGGTCATATCACTAAAAACTCCTGTCTCCAAAAGGAAGTCTCGTCCATCTGCTACCAAACAATATCCCCAGTAATTAGCTGGGCTATACTGGAAATGTCCCATCTTATTTTGCCAGCTTCCCTTTCTATTTCTTTCCTCTTGCTCTTTGAATTTGACTTTGCCATGGTCTGAGGGGGAAAACCCTTAATCAAATGTAGCCTTTGCTACAGGAATATTTCTGAGGCAGACCTGTGTAAATACACAATATCTCAATTACTCTCCAACAGCTGTAGCATTCTTGGTTTGAAATGTTGCCCTCTGATGGCCTCCACCATCCTATCCATCACAGTGACCATTTGAAGGCCCACAATACACTAATAACAGGAAAGGCATTTCGGGAGCACAGCCAAGCTGCCCGTGATATACACCAGTTGCTGAATGGAAATATTTTATTTTCACAGCAGCCAATATATGAGACACAGCTACAGGGATTTAAATATGATACTCAGGCTCATTAGTAAAGCAAGCACAGATAACAAGGATTTACTGAATGTTACTCTCTGACTTGGCCAGCTTTCCCAAAGGGATCATTAAGATGCTAAGAAAGTTTTTTGTCTGTATTTTTTGGGGAATTTAGTCTGCTTTCAGGAGTTCCTGCATGTTCAGCTGAAAAACTTTCAGATATTTGAGTTTTGCTTGGCCCAAACTCAGACAAGTATCACTTTTGTGTGGATGATCTTTAAAAAGTTGTCCTGTGAGTACTTTGCACCTCCTACAGCCAGTCTGGTCTTCCCTGGCTCTGCCTATGGGTGGGAGCAGCCCCAGGGCACAGATTGGGACCACAGCTTCAGGCAAAGAAAACGTTGCTTCTGCTGAACACAGGGGTCACCCAAAAAGCAGCTGTTGCCAAAACACACATGGTCATCAAACAGTTCTGCATACCTTCTTTAGAGAACTCAAAAACCCCTGTTTTGCCACACTCTGCTGACCATTGCCACATCACTCACGTCAGTTGTTGCTGTGCTGCACTGATTCACACCTTGGGTTATTTTTAAATGAATATACATTTAAAGATGCCCTGAAGGGGGCATCACCTGGATTCTGACAACTAACCAGTGAGATTCAAGGTTCACTTGGGGTAAAATTGCCATCTTTTTTTTCCAAGCACATAAGCACAAATTTTCTCTATTTCTCTAAGTCCAAAATTACTGAGATTTGCAAGGTCCTTTTGAACCACATTTTACCCTGACCCTTCCTACCCTATGTCAGTGTAATGTTCAAATTACAAGGCACATAAAAGTCACTTCTGATACTTCATTAATGGGTTTGCAGCATACGGAAGGTTCAAATTTTATTCCCCTCAAGTTCTGAACAGGTAATGAGTGGTTTTATGTTCTTGAACTGCAGTGTGCTCCTCATTGCCTTTAATCTGCCTTTGCAGCTCCGTTCAGGAAAGGTTGGTCATAGAGAAGTGTTTACTTCAGCTTAACTCATTAATGTTTATGAAGTGCTGTCAAAATACAAAGTGTTGTATGTTTAGTGAGGGTGACTTTAACATTATTGTGGCTTCAACTAATACATAAATAATCATGGGACAAAGTGGTGTCCAATCACTGTCATTGTGGCTCTCTATTGCCTCTACTTAGAGCTCATTTTTGTCCTCTGATTATACTACAGAACTTTGCTTGCCTGTGTACAAGTGAAGCATGATCCACCCTGGTTCTATATATCTTCTTCAGTCTGCCTAAAATTAACAGGTTTTCCAGGGTTTTAAGGTCAATATCAAGTCCTTTTGAACACAGGAGTTTAATTCATGGCTTAGACAGCAAAGTTTGCATGGAGAGCTATGAGCTTTTATTAAGCCAGTGAATACACCTAAAGAACAAAAATGCTTTTGGGCACACAAGCTCTTCTTTAGGTCAGAAATTTTGCATTGTGCAGAGCCCCAGAGCACAGCTTCATCACTAGTGCATTTGTACCGGGTAAACCTTGAACAGAAATCATTTTATTTCTGAAAAGCAGCCATTTTCTCCCAGAATGATATTAAAAAGAGAGCAGATTTCTCTATCCTTCTGTTAGGTTAGCAAGGGCACATCTTCATGGTGCCATGGAAGGTGGCACAGAGGAGTTGGAAATAGCATTGACCCAAGGTGGCAAGGGCAGCTCAACACCACACAAACACCAGCCTGGTCCTGAATGACACACCTGTGTTAGCACACTGGTAAAGCCAGCGTAGCTTTTTATTTGGTTCTTCTGCTCACAGTTATAGAATGATCTTGTCCTTTCAGGATAGACATATCCTAAATTTGATAGTGAATATGGATGTGGCAGTGTCAACAAGCTTTGCTTTGGACCAGTGGCACAGCCTGGTGTAGGATGGAGCACATGGCCATGCAGACACTGCTGTGGTCCTAACTATAGGATAAAAAAGTGTCACTGTCTCATAACATACATCCTCATTTGGGGATTTCTCTCATCATTACAAACTCTTGAAGATGCACCAATTATTTGTTCATTGGTTACAGGGATCATCACTAATTTGCACTCCTTTTAAGTTCCATTTCAAACTAAATGGCTCTTCTATTGGAGTCACTTGGGGAAAAATCAGTTTTCTGCCTAAGCAAGACTTCACATCAATCAGGTTAATAGGAGTGGTAGAACATTTCCTAATTATAACCACAAACATTTGCAAGCTTCCTAGTGATGAGCACTCATCCCATCCCATTGTGTTCAATCACCTCGGGGCTGCCTGACGAGGAAGCACAAAGCCAGCAGGATGGCAGCAGCCCTCAGCCTGCCCTACACTAGGTGCATCATTAGCAGTGACTAACACGGGTTCTGGTCCTCAGGCGGATAAAGTACAGACCTAACGTGGGTGGGCACTGAGGTGGTGCCCCTGGTCAGATTCACATGGATGTCACTCCCATACAAAGTTCTTTCCTTGTTCCATTTAATATCCTGACACCAGTTCCAGGGCAGCCCCTTGTCACGCTTTCCCAGCCTCGGGCTATGGCAATGAGCTTACAGTGAGAGCAAGGGAGAGAGGTCAGCCTAGAGAAGAAGAGCCCCTGCTAGCTTCAAGGCCAGCAAGCAAATAGCACAGAGGCCTGAGTCTCAAGTCCATAAACTAAAAAAACCCAAATAAAATTTATACCAAAGGCACTTGAAAGTGATATGATTGATCTGAGTCATTCAGCATCAACCAAACACTCTAGTGGGTGAAAAAAACCCATAACATGCTCATAAAAGTGCACTCACAGTAAAAGCACAGGCAAACACACCCCAGCACTCTGCCAGTGTCCACACAGTAAGGTCTTCAGTGTGAAGAAAGACAATTATTTCACTCCCCAGGTTTATTTCAGAATTTGCTTATCCTAATAGAGAGGTGGCACTGCCACAGTTACAGATATCACTGCCCTGTCCAGTGTGTTGCTGCATCTACCTGAAAAATTCCATTGTCAGTTATTTCCTGTGCTTAGCAAGAATTTTTGAACCTAAAATGCATAAGCAGCACCTATGCCGTTAAGTTATATAAGGTATATATATTGTCATGTCTTTCTGTAGGATTTGCCCACTTCTCTCTCATTAATAGAAACAGAGAAAAGTGATTAAAATTAATGTACCAGTTTCAAACTGCCCCGTATCCATTAATCTCATAATAGTCAAAAGTATCTTGAAAAATACCTATACTGCCGGTCTTGAGTTGGGATTTTTAAAGTGCTATTAATAGTATATACTTATCAAAAAGTACCTAGCTAGCACATGCACTTGCACCTCCTTAAAGTTTAATAACTTCAATAACTTAGTTTCAATTTAGCTTTCAGAGCATTGGAAGAACCTCTCTTGTTGGAGCACTTGCCTGGGGCTTTGCACTGGGGAGGAGTTGGCCGAGCATCAACATCAAAGATGTGCAACCAGCTTAGTAATGTGCTCCATGTTTGAATAAAGTCCCCAAAGAAGTTCACTTGGATTTTTTTCCTCAAAGAAAAAAAACGCAATTTCTTTGCAAAGAGCATGCCTTGCTGTAGACATTGGATTTTGTAAGACTGTCCTGGTGTTAATCAAAAATTTGAGTTTAGTTTTGAAGGGTCCTTAAAGCTCATCTCCTTCCACCCCCTGCTGTGGCCAGGGACACCTTCCACTAGACAAGGTTACTCCAAGTCATATCAAACTTGGCCTTGAACACTTCCAGGGATGGGGAGTCCACAGCCTCTCTGGGTAACCTGTGCCAGGACCTCACCATCCTCACAGTCAAGGATTTCTTCCTAAGATCTAATCCAACCATCCCCTCTGGCAGTAGGCCCCTTGTCCTGTCACTCCAGGCCCTAAAGTTCCTCTCCAGCTCTCCCACAGCCCCTCCAGGTACTGGAAGGGGCTCCAAGGTCTTCCCGGAGCTTTCCCTTCTCCAGGCTAAGCAAACCCAACTCACAGTGCTTGTGCACATGCCTCGGGACCCTGGATCCAGCCACCACCTCTGCATGAAGGACACCCCTAAGTTGATCTTGCACTGAGCCAGCTGGGCCAGCAAACTGCTCTGCTGGCTACCAAAATAAGTGGGCAGGGGCAGCTCTTTAGGCACAGGGGCTGGTTGGGTTCAGCTGATGAAGGTCCTGAGTGATGCATTCACCTGAGAGGGGGACGGGGTAGATGCCACATGGTGATGGCACTATCTGCGCTTTTGTGCTCTGAACACAGCCTGCAGGAAGGTGGAATTTAAGGAACAGCTTAGCACTGACCTAACCGTGTTTGCACAGGAGTCAATTCATTTTCATTACTGAAAACAGCGACAGCAATGCTGAAACAGCCGACTCCAGGTGTTTGAAAAAGCCAGAACAGACTTCAGCACAAGTATTTATGGAAATTTCTTTGCCAAACCTCCTGAATGTCCAGTAAATATTACATTTGGGATCTAATCACTTGCTGCCTGCCTCTGTCTTCCAACAGGAGGCTCAGCCCAGGTTCTTAAAATTGCAAATCCCACAGTGTGGGAAGGGTGAAATCTCTCTTTCCTTTTTTTCGTTTGTTGGGGTTTGAGGATTTAGATTTTTGGGGGGAGTTTTGGTGGGGTTTTTTTTTAATGGAGCTGCAACTAAAATTTGCTGCAAGACAAAATTTGCAAAATCTGTTCTCTGAGTCTGTGAATGTATTCTCGAAAGAAATAATAGATCAGAAAACATGGGACAGGTTCTTGAACTGCTTCAAGAAAAGTCATCATCCAAAGCAATATAAGTGAAAAGCTTCATCAACCTCAGTCATTTCCTTCAACTCCTCCCTAAATCAAACCATTTGTTTCCCACACTTACTCATATACTTGAGTTGAAAGTAGCACCTTTAACTCTCAAGATACTCTCTATTGCTTACTCCTCAATTAAAAATCAGCCTGACTAGCCTCAGATATTGTTTGGTTGTATCAGGAAAATTATGATGTCAGGAGCAGATGGGAAATAAACAGGAAGAGCAGACAAATTCTTTAAGAAACAAGGATTCTGTTTTCACGCAAATTCTGTTTAATAAGAAAAGTGGAGCTATGAACAGAAAACAGTGTATGTGAAGAGCTGCTCAAAACATAATTGCTCCTAAACATAATAATTATCAATCTTTCCCAGCAACTATAAACATTTCTTTAAATATTCTTTCCCCCTCTCTCTTGCAGTATTTTCCACTGACTTTATTAAAGTGCTGCATAATCACCTGAGTTTTGGAAGCATTTGAACAACAAACAGAAGTTTCTGGGAGAAGAAAAAAGTTTTTCATTGCTGGCAGGTGTTTCTAAGAGCTTTTACAAAGTTTTATTTGGTAGTTTTTCAAGCTGACTCACCTTCATATATAATACAGATATCTCTGATGTTGTTTTTAGTTGTTTTATACCTATGAATGTGCACATGCAAGGGGGATTGCGTAAATACAAAAACACATTTTGCTTCTCAGATAAGAAAAACTTCTGAATATTTGAAAGGAAATTGCATTGGTATTATCTTTAAACAACTGAGTCCTCCCCATTTTTCTGTTGTCTCAGACATGCCAAAATAATAACTTGAGACATTAATTGGGAGGGCACTGGAACTCGTCATATACCTTTTGGCCTTTGGAAACTAAGAACTAAATTACTGTAATTGGCAGTTTATTAACAGGAAAATTATGCTAAACAACTTCATGTTTCTGTCAGGAATTACATTTGGTAAGCTGTGAAGATGGGGCCCTTGGTGCAACATTTGCATTTTCTCATTTAGAAAGAACAATGATAATAGATGATTGAAGCATGTACAAATTATACACCAAAGAACATTTGCATGGCTTTAAAAAGGCTATCTTGATAATGGAGTGATTAAGCCTGTTATTCATTAAGATACAGGAGTA
Source organism: Nicator chloris (assembly GCA_013400495.1). Lineage (NCBI taxonomy): Eukaryota > Metazoa > Chordata > Aves > Passeriformes > Pycnonotidae > Nicator > Nicator chloris. The sequence goes on along the minus strand of WAAE01015860.1, from coordinate 621,557 downwards.
AGGGGGAAGGGGAAGTAGGAAACACATTAACTTTATTTAGAGGCATATATGAAGTGAACTTCCAAAACATGTCTAAAACATTTGAATTTCAAGCAGACCTAGATTGTAATAGCATCTGATTATATTGCATTTATTATGCAGTGTTAGTAACAGGGTTTTTTCCTTGTATTAGATCAGGTCTGAAGATGTAATGGTGACCTCTGTTGTTACCCATGTCTTTATTTTAGCTGCCACCCCCCAAACCCTTTGCCTGTTCACTATTTGTCCTGGAAAGCAGTGAGCCCTGTGCAACATATCATGGACACGAGCCAAGCAGGCTATGCACAGACACCCACATCACTTAGTCCAGAAATCGCGGTTTTTTTGGATTCTTTTCTCTATCAGCAATTTCCATTACCTGTCCTGAAGTCTTAGCAGCTGACTTTCTTCAAAGAAAGATGACTTTATATATCACCAGTTCCTATAAGCAAGGGACGATAATAGCAAAGCAGGAGAAAATTGGGTCATTCCAGTGCCCTGATGGAAACCAAGAGGGACAGCGCACTCAGTGACACGGGCTGCCTCTGTGAAACCAGGACACAGTGTCCTGCTCTCCATTTGTACGTAGCTGTCTTCTCTTCCGGGAAACTCTGAAGCACAGAGAGTTCAAATAAGTTGTTCAGTAACTCCAAAATTTGACTGGCCTGAGGAGAAATTTGTTGGCTTAAATGAGATGTCGTTAGGCTTTGAGCAGTCCCTTGTACAACGGCAGTTCCAGAAGTTCTCATTCTGTACCACAGTCTGTAGGCAAGACCCTTACACAATTGCCCTGTTTAACCCTTATTAGTTATTAACAAAGACGAGATATGAGAAATTTATATAGGAATGTGGGGCTTGTAAGACTGCAGCAGGGAAAGCCACAGATCTGGAGGAAGCATTGCAATAGAAAGACTGTTTCCATGGCTGTCACAGGGTTAGGGCCCCAGATGTTTGTCTAACCTAGATTTGAAGCCTTTTAAAATGTACTGCATGAGGAGGGTGATGTCTTGTTTTAGCACTATTCCCACCTTTTCTTATCTTCAGTATAAGAAAACAGTTCCCTAATGTCCAACCTGGCTCTCCTTCTGTATGAACCTGTGTCGCACTAGGACACAAAACAAAGAGACGCAGTCTGTGTGATGTCCAAGACAAAAAGAGGCCGACTTTATTTCTGACTTTAATATTTATAGATTTCCAAAAGTGACCATGGATTGGAGGGTGAAATGGCCACCTCTCACACCCCTCTGGTCAAAGCAACAGTCAATCAACTTTCTCCTCCTAGCAGAAAGAATTCTAAACAAAGAGTGGCAGTTACAAAAACAAAACTGGTTCACATAAAAACTGTAGACTCTGACTCCAAGACTGTAATCTTATCAAAAAGCTACGAAAAACTTGGGAAAACAGGGTGACAAACCTGTTTCCTCTTGACACAAGGGTAAAAAATTTATACCAATCATTTCTGTAGCAGCCTTTTACATTCTTGGAGACACTTATAATTTCTATCTTGGCTGTCTTCCCCTTGTTTTAAGCAATGCCAGTTGAGACCTACTCATGGGTTCAGTGGAACTGGCCACATGTGTCCAAGGGAGCAAGAATAACTATTAAATGCTGCTTCTCAGAAAAATTAGGTTGTGGCTCAACACAAAATATTTGGTAGAATTGTACAACAGGAGTAGCATTACCACAGTGTAAGTATCTGCTGTAAGCTGAAGGAAGGACTCCTAGAAGGTGTTTCAATAATCTGTGGTGGTTTTGGTGCTGGTGGGATGCAGCAGCCACTGTGCTCTGGGGCTGATCAGCAGGGTGGCTGCAGAGTGCCTCAGTGCACACATACAATTCCCAGAGTCAATTACTTACAGTGAACAAGGCAGCTGACAGATTGTGGAATATCCTCTGGCACACCACTGTTTCCCAAAAAATAAGTCACTGTTCAATTGGCTTTTGTAGCTGCGAGTGACCAAGGCTGCTTGGCCCCTTTGCTGCTTGGCTCAGGCTGGGTGGCTGCTCTGACTCCAGCACAACACTTGCATCATGGATCACATCTCCCTCCCCTACACAAACCCATGTGCATTACTTTTGAATGCAACAACTCGCACATAACGATACAGAGCTCACTTTCCCTGCATAATTAGTTTGGAATCTGATACCAACATCTTAATTAGGCCTGACGCCTGGAGTATTTGACCTAACATCATTTGCCAGCTCCAAAATATGGTTACATCCACACTGCAAACAAGCATTCTCCCAGCAGCTGTTGTTTCTGTATGAGTAATTTCAATGTCATTCTCCTCTTACAATACAGCCAAGTGCAGGAATCCTTGGGATGCTGCTGCAGCCCCACAGCCCGGACTGCCCTACACGTGGCTAAACTCTCATTGCATTCCTGCATCAGTGCCAAAGCTGGGGTTACACTCACTTGAGATAACCTATTTAGTTAAACTAGGCTGACTGTAGCAGCATGCAACTCACCCTGGACCCGCTACCTAATTATATTCCCAGCAGATTTCCAGGGAAAGAATTCTCAGCAAAGATTTCTCTGAGCTCCCTGCAGTCACTGCTAGCCAAGTCGAGCAACCTCTCAGCCCACTGGGATCTACCTGCAAGGGCTTCAGACACACCTTTATCTGTAGGAAAGACAGCAAAAGAGGCAGCGGGGGAGCAGTCTAGATCATAGACTGAGTGTGGACCTCATAAAACATCCCCACATTTACAGACATGAAACACTGCACCAGGGAGCAGCGGCTCGGGTTTGCGAGCGGGGCTGTATCGCTGAGCGCAGGCAGAGCCTGGCCCCTGAAGCATTGCACAATTTTCCTCCAAGGAAAGCAGCCCATACATTATGCAAAGAATTTACTGTTGGTTTTGAAATACTGTATGAGAGGAAGAATGAAACACGTGTCAGATGTTAGCCACGACACTTAAAGTGCTACCGGAAGAAATGCAGATAGTGCAGCAAGAGGGGGTGATATAAAAGAAGAGGAAATTAGCATCTCTATTTCCTTTTTTAAGCAAAGATTTAAATGCACTTTTTTTCATTTTAAAGACCTGAATCCAACCTATAGGTGTTTAATGTAGTGCCCTGATTTTTGAAGGTAAGGCACATAAAAAACAGAACCAAGCTCAGCACCCAAAAAACTCCCAATATTGCTTTGACAAAATTAGCATTCACACAGAAGCAGACACAAGCCACCCTTGCTGCAGTTCAGGTCCTGGTTCTCTCATGCTCTGGGGAGGCAGAAGGAGAAACTCACCTCCACCTTGTTGCTGATTTGTTTTCCCATCTCCATCAGTGGCAGTCAGGAATCAGGTCCCAACCCTTGTGTTGTTTGTTCACTCCCCGGCCGAGGGAGGAGGATTCACCCTTTCTGCTATTTCCTCTCACCCTGGAACATCTCCCCTGCCCCTGAATTCCTCCATATTACTCTGCTAGCTATAACTAACCTCACTAACCTTCCCTGGAACAGCAGCAGCAATTTAGTGGTGCCTGAGTTATGGTCCGGTTCTCACACCCTTGGAGGCAGTGGGAGTCCTGCCATGAGTTTCACTGGGTATTTACTTGCTATTTCACTCCCATGGAAATTCCTCTATTTCCTTAATACCCTGAATTACCTGAGAATGTAGGGGCTGTGATTCATTTTTTATCTAGTGTCATCTCACTTGAGCCTATAAAGTGAAGCTTTGTAGGAAAGGCTATAGAGCATGAGAGGAGTTCAACAACCACCTTCAGCAGGGAGACCATTTCTCTGCTCAGGAGAGAGCACAAACAAAATGGTGCCAAATAGCCACAAGGACCTTTTTATAAGCTGAGAAGTATCCCCAGTGCTGCAGTCAAAGGGATGGATACATAACTCATTTACTAGATCAAAATTTAAAAGGAAAAATGTGTGTTCATTACATTACTGAAAAGGCTGTTTGAAAGTTTTTCACTTGCCTTAGTCTTGGATTTTCCTGTAATAATTAACATTTTGAATATTACAAATCTCCGCATTTAAACCTGAGGTACAGACAGAACACAAATACATTCCTGTGCTTGCACATACAAGTACAATTTTAGTCACTATGGCCCTATTAAAAAAACCCCAAATGTTTCTACATTAGAAAATCTGTAATAAATCACATTTTAATTAACTTTATATTTAACCTTGATGATACAAAGGTCCTGAAAGTGGTCTATGAAGCCTAGTAGCCTCCAGTTTAGGACACTTGAAAGTAGCACAATGCTTGTCTTCTCTGAAGGTGTGACCTTGCCTCCAGCATGATATTGGATTGACCCCAACAGCACACGAGGGCTCTGCCCAGCCCATTCCACCCCAGTTTGCTCCAGACCCATCCTGAGCTCTACCAGCCAGAGAACAGAGTAATCCCCATCACTTTTCAGACCTGGTGCTGGTTTACAGGTACTGCTATAACCTGTCACGCCAAAAGGCAAATCTCCTGTTGAATTAAGGCAGAGGAGGATTAGGACCTGTGGTTTTTCATTTTATTTTGAATGTTTGCAGACCTCTCTTGTTATAGTTACATTATTTGTGCATGTATTAGCCCTGAGACTGGGCTGTGTAATTAGTCTCTGTCAATAATAGGAACTGACGAGCCTGTTCAAATCCACACTGCCTTGGCATTAATGTTTCATATACACACAAACATCCTCTGCCTTCCAAGAGGAAAAGAAGTTGGTTTGCTCAGAAAATATTCAAATATGGCCAGCCACACACTGATTCCCACCTTGGATTTACACAGACTTGTAAAACAAAAGGAAAAACAATAAAACTAGATGAAAATGCTTATACAGTATTTCAATCCTCTCACTAAAGATGTGCAGCAAGTTGCCACAAGCTCAGACCTACCTCACCATGGTGTCTTGGGTTTGATTTGTGACACTGATCATCCAATTTTATGGAAATGTGAAATTTTAAAAACACTCTGAAACTATAAAGAATTTAACCACGTCCTTAATTTTACACAGTGTCAGTGCAAGAGATTTAAAAAGCAATAAACAAACTTGTTACTGCAATAGAATCGAAGACAAATCATAAACTCACTAAAGTTACAGAGCTAAAATATGGTGTGGAGAATGGACAATGGCAACATTTATTCAATAAAACTCATTTATATGTAAAAGATTGAATAAAAATATATACCAGTATGCAGGCACAACAAATGATATAAGAGGAAAAAAAAGTTTTATGGGCAAGATGTTTTATATTATGCATGCAAACATCATAGCTGTATGGGCAAAGGTGTTAGCCACATCTGCAATCACACTATAAAGTGCCACAGAGGTGATGGGAAATGTGGCACTAGCCATACAAAGGATGACATCCTAATAGTTTTCTGTAATAAGCCAACTACTCCTTTATAGTATTTGTCTTTTTTCCCCTGAGATATAAACCCAGTTCTCTATCTGCTTATGAAATCTAAATATCCAAAGGCCTTTTCTTCAAGAATGATGGTGTATTAATTCTGATGACTGGGTCAAATTTCAGCCTGGGTAATTGCTTTCTGCTAAGACATAGTTAAACTTATAGTTTTAATTTAAAGATGCTCCTCCACAGTCTGCTGCCTGTGCTGTATTCAGCATACATTCAAACAATCTCCACTGTGGGAATTTTACGTGTTTTATTTTAACGTGTTACTTGAGTCCTGCTAAGGTTTACCTCAGCTACTAAAATTACAAGGACCTTATTTAATAGGAAAGGTCACCTTTACTTCCTCTGCCACAAATCTGGCCCGAATATTTGCTACATCTAGAGGTTGTTTGTGGATATTATACAGATACACAGAAACAGGTAGAAAGATGCTGCAGGTTTTTCTATTCAAATACTTCTCCAAACTTAACATGGGACACGGCTCAGGGTAACAGCACTGCCACAAATGTTAGAGGACCACCCAGGCAGATTTGCCATTGTGGTAACTAACAATCTTGTGGAAATCAATCAATTAACTGAATGTGAAAAACTAGTGAAGACAACCTTGCAGATAAGAGTAAACAATCTGGGCTGGAATTGTGGAGGAGAAAGTGAAATTCCATTTCCAAGGCTGTCAGAGGGATTTAAACGATCACTCGGGAGAAAGGTTTTCTTTTTTCCCTTTGTTTTTTCTTTATTTTCTCCAGGCTGAGGGTTTCCATAGATCTTCTCATTGATCTGAAGTGGCCAGGGGCAGAAAAAGCCAATTTTGTCTGCATTAGCTTGTCTCCCTTCCACTATAGCTTAACACGAAGAGAAATGCCACCCACACCCCAGAACGACTCCTTGCCAAAGGCTTATCTCAGAAGGCAGGGTTCAAGCCAGGCACTCTAAATCTGAAAGCCAAATGCTCCCAAAACAGTGAAGGGAGCGATCCTGAACCGGTACCAGCCCACACACTCCTGCAGGCAAAGGCTCCAGGCGATGGCCACGAGCAAATTGTGGAACAACTCACCCATGCATAATTGGCATTGAGGTCTGGATGGGTTTTTCACTCCACCTTTATTTTTTAATTTGCAAAAGCATTTGGAGCTCAGACTTCTATTCTGTTACTTGATAGCTTAAAAGTAAAAATCCCCATTACATAAGGTACCCTGGAAGGCCAGGACACAGGGCCCTGCAGGCGGGCCAGCAGCTGTGTGCAGGGAAGGGGACCTTGCGTAAAGGTGTTTAGTTCTCTGCTTGTAAAGTCTCGGGCAGCAGCCACTGAGGGAGCTGCACTTGTCCAATTACATTTAGAAAATGCCTCAAAACCAGAACATTTTTTTTTAACGGAGAAACTCTTTTTTTCCCTCCAGTCCCCCATCCCTCAAATGAGCTAAAAAGCCCCTTTTCCAAGACCATCGAAGTGAATTTGCCTTTTGAGAGGAGTTCAGATGTTTTGTGGCCGAGGAGCACTTGCCTGCTGCCTTCCAGCTCTCACTGAATCCCAGTGGCAGAGAATATTTTTGTGGGAGAGGACCCCAAACCCACACTGATGATAGATGGTCCTCAGTCCCCACTGAAAAGGGGTTCAGGGCTGCTTCCTTTTGTGCCCTAAAGTCAGCAGGAGCTGGAACAAGAAGCACCATTTATAAATCTCTCCCTGTTTGCACCCTATGCAGAGGTTATCTGGTTTGCCTTTCTCCAGCGCGGCATACAACTATCACAAAGTACATCAGTGCAGCCATACAGTGTCATTTTTGTAATTAAAGCCCCTGACATTGACTTTCCTGTTTAACCTGCTGTATTGGCACTGCTCTCTGTTCTTCCTTTAATGTAGCTGCTGATCTTTCAAAGATCTTGGTTGCGTCTCAAAAGCCAGCTGGAGGTGGACTCTTCAAATGAAGTCAAAGAAAAATCGACATGAGGAAAGTTAACTAAACTTTAGCTCAAAGAAAAGTTTTCTCTTCAGTTTGGAGCAGATACTGAGACCTGCTTTATTACAAAGCCACTCTGCCATATTGCCGAGGGCTTGTGTCTGACTTAACACATACACAGTTAATCGCCTGGCCAAAAGAGTTGAAACCTGGGAAAATGAGAAAAATGGTCACTGTAAATGTCATATTAAAGGGGAAGATCATAAGTGTGAAGTAGAAGGTTGAATTGTTCCTGTATCTTTATTTAATCACAGCAACTGCATTCATTCTGTAGACTGCAACACAATGGGACCATCTGTGTTCAAACAGGAATAACTATAAAAATACCAGACAACCAGATCAAGAGACGCTTCAGTGGGAAAGTAAATTCAGATGGAGTGAAATCTATAGCACACTGCCTGCTGAGTATTCACACATATAAAAATTGACGTTCAGGCTCAAGCATACATAAATGCCATTGCACAAATGATCCTGGAAATTTCTGACTGTATTATGATAGAAACATATTCTTTTCCTGGCATGTTTGCAGTGGTGTAATGGCTCACCAGAGTTAAGTGCTCAGGGGAGGAATTTCCTGGGAGATCATGAGCAGCTTGTGTATGAAAGGGTTTTAGGCAACTTCTGAAATATCTGTCTTCTAAGGGCAGCATTGTGCTGGCAAAGAGGCCAGATCTGTCCTTGAGTCATATTTAATGGCATAAATCTCTCAGTATTTGCTGAGCCTTGAAATAGAAGATACCAGAAACAGGACTGCCCAAAAAACATCTCTGCAAACTGAAGAGGCACCTGATAGTTACATGACAAGAAAATCCTTGATATTTGGTCTTGTTGATATAAATTACACATCTTGGGGCTGCATATATTTACGTAGCTTTAGACAAATAATAGGAACTGTGGGTTGGTTTTCGTAGCTCTATTTGCTTTCAAATTTAGAATAATGAATAAACCCTTGGGCACTCATTCTGGAAACTGAGACTGCCTTATGAGATTATCTGCAGCTCAATAGTCAGGGAACAAGGGAAATAAAAGGACTCACATTACGAATTATATAATGACTTACTGCTCACTTATCTGAAAAATAGTTGGAGTCATAATTAGCCAGCCTTTTCGGTGCTTTAAGTTGCAGAGATTTCTACTGCTGCACACCTTAAAATTTGCATTTTAATGGGCTAAAGATGTATATCAGTAATAGCACCAACGGATGCTCTCTTATCACTAGTATTAATACAATATATAGCTCAGGAGACTAACCTATCCACAGTACAGCAGGTTTGATCAATAAAGAGCAGAGTGACCAAAGCACATCAAATCTAAATGTCACTGTACTGATATGCCTCTAAATAACAAACTCCAGCCTGCAATCTGAGGTCAAAACCATATCAATGCCATGAACATGAAGATGGTTCAGCCAGATGTGGTAAGTACAGGGTTCATTTTCACCTGTGCAATTGTATGAGGGAAAGTTCAAAACAAAATGCAGCTGCCTATGGTGGAGAGCAGATTACTCATGAACAAACCCCCAAATCCTAATCATCATATTATGGACATTTGATTTTTTTTTCAAGAAATAAAAGGCTTGACTCCAACTAAGGCAGAATTTTATTCTGGTTCCTGCTTATTTTTAATTCTAGACCTGTAATAGAACTAGTAACTGTTAGGGAGATTTTTTCCCTTCAGGTTTTAGGAGCAAACCCAACCTCTCATGACCAGAAAGCAGTGCTACTGCTCCCTCAGCATAATTTCCACAATCGTGGCAGCAAGGTGGGGAAAAGAAACTGAATCTGACAAAATAAGCCACTGGTGAAAAACACAGCATCATTTCCACAGCTCCCTTGGCGTGGCTTACCTGGGAACACTCTGAGTACCTCTAGGTTTTGGCCTAGTGCATAGCACAGAAGAACTTCAGCACCACTGTTTGCCATGATTAATTAGCAGTATTTCTATATAACAGATCTGCTGGAGCAGCTTCTTCCAGGTGGACACTGACAGAAGGAAGAGGGTGAGAAAAGCTAGCCACAGAAAGAAGATGGAAAGTGCAACAATAGGTGATGGAGGCCTTCTGACACGGAGGGCTTCATCTCCAGATAATGTATTCCTCTGACATAAAGAATTTGAGAAAATGACATATTTTTCTCTTTGAAGATCAAAGAAATATTTAACTTGGGAAGATTGGATTAAGCAGGGATTAAGTTCCCTGTTGAAACTGTCACTCCATGGCTGGAGGGAACCGAGGGGCTGAGCTGCCTCTTTCTTGCCATGTTTTCCAATGTGCTTCTCTGAAATAATTTCTAGTTTTAGCTTTGCTTAACTGTGCATCAAAATGATGGGGCTGGGAAGGGAGACAACACTGCTTCCTCTCCTCACACCTGGAAAAGTCATGGTGTCAGCAGCTGGCATAAACTTGAATAGTGGCAACACTGCAGACAGGGAGTAAACACATAGGAAGACAGAAGAGAGAACTCAGAGCTATATACAGGAAACTTAGTATTCTTAGTGAGTGAAGTCTGGAGAAAATGCAAGAAACATCTCATATTTTTAGTGAGGGTCTATGGTAAATGAGTGCTATTCAAGGGCACATAATTCAACCACAGAAGGATTGGATAAAACTGCTGAAGCCTTTCAAACCCTCTGGTATTCCAGCAAGTTTAAATGGTGTTTGAAATATCCAGCACTTTGAGGGCTCTTTGCAATGGCAGCAAGTCACCTTAAAGACAACTGAAATCAGCCCCAAAGAGAAGTACAGAAACAGAGCCTGGCTTGGGGTTTTGATTAAGACTGTCTGGAAAACAAAGATTCATTTCATAAATGGAAATGGATTTTAATTTGCATTATAATTGAAACAAGACACTTTGAGAGAAGCAGGAGAAGGAGGAATAGAAATAGAAAAGGGGGCAATATCCACACTGTGGCCTGGTGATTACCACCCTCACTGCAATACAGGAGATCTGGGTTCAAGTGCTGCAATCTCTAAAGTTCAGTCCCCAGCAGTCCAATAAATAGTTGCTCTTACAAAAATCACAGAAGGACTCATATCAAATAAGAAATTTCTGTGTCAGAAGATTACTCTAACCACTTTAATCAAAAGACCTACCACTTCTCCTCATCAACAATTGGAGCTCCTCATCAAAATGGAGCTCTGCAGAATATTCCCAAAAGGGAGCTCGGGTGCCTCTTACAACTCCAAGACCACATGTTACTTGATGCCAGTCATCAAGAGATTTTCCTGCAAATAAACCTTCCCCAGTTGAAACCCCGTGAGGTTCTGCAGCAATCTTTCATCTCTTACAGTTAGGACAGTCCTTCACATCCAGAATTAACTCCTATTGGCAGCACTGTTTAGCTGTAACTGCAGAGGGAATGCCATCATTCTTGAAAATGAGGAGCAGGTTTGGGGCTGTGCTACTCCAGTGTCCTCCATCAACCTGAACTTCTTCAACCACAACTCACTAATTGCTCTTTTCTCAGTGTTGAGTTAATACAGGGAAATCATCAAACCAAAGCCAAAACATGCAGAGGATGCTTTTTGGGGGTCAACGGGTTATAGATTTCTCTTGGGAAACAGCACACTCTAGAAGATGCTTATTTTGTTTTTTTTCTTTTAATCTAGAATTTAATTCTTTTAATCTTTTAATCTAGAATTCTCCAAGTGTTAGTAAAAATATAGTGGTTTTGTCTTACATTGTTTGATTTCCATGTGTTTATATAGACTTATGGAGGTTAGAAAGACCCTTGAGATCACCCTGTCCTACCACACAACAGGCAATGCCGCTACTCAATACAGGAAAAATCCATGTTCACTATTACTATCTTTTTTCACTGTCTGACAGGCAAATCTGAATATTAATAATTATTTTGTGTCTGTTTTGTCTTCTTTAGCTTGGAACTTTGCCTGTTTGGGAGCTGAAAACCCTTTGGTATATTTTGATAACATAAAACTGTTGAATAAATTCTTTATAGGTTCTCTAACATTTCATCTTGAAAAGAAAATGGGGGATGGACAGAATTGCTAAATAAAGCAACTTTATTTCAGTAATGTTTATATGCATAGTTAATGTATTAGAGGCAGTTAACTCCTACCAAGACTGAATAAACAAAAAAAATCAAAAAAACCACCCCAACATAAACTTAAATTATATGCAATAAAGCCAAATATCTTACCTTTTTCAGCTAGTATCTGTCCTTCTCCATAAGAGTCATCAGCCACAAGTTTTCCAGAGCCTTTCAGCCTCCCAGGGGCAGTTGAATCAGGGATGCCATGTGTAGGGAGGACCCCATTAACCAGCTCAGTTCACATATATCACTCATCAGTTAATAATGATATCCTTTTACTGTAATGAACTTCTTGGAACTATCAGTCAGAAATCCTGGTGATAAGCCTTGAGTATCCCATGGCCTTATTTCACTGTAATCTGCAGCAATGAAAGGTGTTTCTCCCCCATGTTTACCTGGAGGTAAACATAAAAGGAGACTATAAAGTGTCTCATGATCTACCAAGAGCAAGGAGATTGCACTGAAATTGAGGAAGGACATTTTCAAAGGCAGAAATCTCAATTAGGACCATTGCTGTGTCTTTGAACACATCCCTCAGTGCTTGAAGTTGGGCTCCAAAAGGAAATTCAGCTCCTGCCCAGCTAATCTGGGACCTGCTGGCTTTTGTCACCAGCCTGATTTACCATCACAGAGGAACCTTCTCCAACTACTTCTCTTGCCTGAAGAGATTGTATTTTAAAACACCATTTTATGAACTTGTGAAGCCTTCACTGTGTTTTGGTAGAAAATTCAGTCAAAAAATGCCTGTCCTGTTCCTTTCCTTTCAGCTTTCTTGAACTGCCTTTCACCTCTGTTTTCATCTTTTCTGTCTCGAATTTCTCAGGAATGATTCCATCTCCACTTTCATTGTTCTGGCTCTCCTGGCCAGGCCAGGCCAGGCCAGCAGTCCCAATCACACACCCAACCACAGCCCCACAGCTGGGATTCTACCTGGAGCATCTCAAATTCAAAAAATTTTGTGGCAGGTTATAAAACAGATAAAATTAAGAAACCGTAAGATGGTCACAAATATCAGATCCTCCTCTTGCATTAAGTTTCCATCTTCCAATAATCTGCCATGTTGTACAGCTCTGTACAAGGCTAATCATGAATTTTAAAGCCAGTTCCTTGACTGTGATTAGTTTTTGGTTGCCTCAACTTTCTCTGTTCGAGATGCACATTCAAAAAGTAAAAGAATTTTATTGTTGTCTGGGAAAACTATAGACCACTTGGATTTAATTGCATCATGCTAAAGCACAGCTTTATCTTGTATATACCTTAATCAGAAAGTTAAATGTTTTCATCATCCAACCATCCTGAATAGTTAAGACTGGCAGTACTACTCATTAAACAGACAGATGTTTTAAAGTTTCATTAGGGAACTATAACAAACAACCCAAGTTTCATTAACATGTAAAAAATAAGGCAGCAGAGGTGAAAATGCACGAAAAGTTACTTAAGGATTAAGAATAATGCTGAAAAATCAGAACCCTGTGGAGAAAACCTCAGATACTAAACAACAGGGAGGCACCCAGGGAAGTGGGTTTTATTCCTCAAAGGTAAGCAGAACACAGCTGCCTCCTCCCCTCATCACAGCCACTTGAGTGAGGTTCAGGTGGGTGTGGAGCATCAGCCAGCCCAGGCAGAGACAGTAATCTTTACACCTTCCACAAAATCAAGGTTTTTACACACACCTGCCAAACAAGATATAATTTCAAAAAACAACAGATATTGGATAGTTTCATTGGGATGTTTTCTATATATGAAATTTTTAACAAAAGTAAAATTAAAAGAGAGCTAGAAAAACAAATATTTTCTTGCTTAGAGTATCATTCAAATCCTTGTCTTTGCATATGGTGAAATTAAAGACAGAAAGTGAAAACTTTTTTGTTTTAGTGACCTCAACTCTCTACACAAACAGCTGGACATTTCATATCACCAGCATCTGAGACACTCACAGTTATTGGATTTGTTCTCTTAATACCACTCCTGACAAATGGAAACATCCATCCCATTTTAGCAAAAAGGGAACAGACTGACTGGACATGAAGTGTGTGGCTGAGCTAAAAATGTAGTCTACAAATCCTAATCCAAGACCTCCTCTATTAAAACATCCTTATATCCTCTCATCACTACATATGGGCCTGTGGGATTTAATCCACACTGAGCTGTCCCATGGCTTTCAGTGTTCCCTGGGTGCTCCAAAATATATTCAGAATTTTCAAAATGGTTAATTTTGAGATTCACATGTGAAAATCTTTAACCTAAATGCATATCCAAATCCCTGTATAGACTAGACAGAGAGCAGGAATTTTAATATTAATAGAGCAGAAATTCTCTGTTTGTCTTTGAGGCCTCAATTACAATCATCCTTTCTATTTTTATCAGGTCTGTCCTTGGTCACAAGAACATCCTGTAAAACTCCTGAAGATCTGACTGTCAGATTCTTTGGTCACTTGTTCCATCAACCACAACTGTGAACCTCCAGGTCAATTTACTGATTTACTGCCAAAATACCACAAAACTCATAGACAGGGTCCCAACACTCAAGTATTGTAATTCCTTTGCTTAACATTTGGTGTTAGGGAATTAAAGGAAAAAATTTGAGAATGAGGCACAGTCTTTGCAAGCTTTCATTGCTGGAAAAATGTCTGAAGTCTTGACTTCAGACTGTTCCAAAAGATGGAATAGAAATGGATTTAAAGGCTTTCTCCTTTAACATTTAACCTGAAATGTTTTCCTTACTGAAATATGACTGCAGATTTTTGAATCTGCTATGAAAAAAGAGATGGTTTAAGTTAGAACTCTCTAAGTTTCCTAGTGACAGGAACAGTAGCAATGAGATCCCACCACAGTCCAGACCCTTACTAGGGCTGGCTGAAATGCATCACTGCCCACTGGAAATAAACACAGTCCAGGCAAGTTGTTTTTTTCTCGTATGTTTATATTTCATATAATGTGAGGGATATACCCAAGCAGGTTGTATGTGGTCATGATGGGTGTTATTTCTTTCTCTAATATTTCTGTTACTGTGGAAGAGCGAGAAAAAAGTAAGTATCAAGTGCAAGGAGGAGATAAAAATCCCACCTGGCTTTCAAAGGTCCATTTATACATGTTTCTGAAATACACATCCTTCACTATCCTTAGTCCACTCAGGATGACTTGGAAAATGGAGAAAGGAAGGAAGGAAGAGAGAGAGAAAGAGAGAGAGAGAGAGAGAGAGAGAGAGAGAGAGAGAGAGAGAGAGAGAGAGAGAGAGAGAGAGAGAGAGAGAGAGAGAGAGAGAGAGAGAGAGAGAGAGAGAGAGAGAGAGAGAGAGAGAGAGAGAGAGAGAAAGAAAGAAAGAAAGAAGAGATAAATTAATAGGTGTCTGTGTGTGTGATGCTGCTTTATAGACTGAATCACAGGATGATTTGGTTTGAAAAGGACCTCAAAGATCACCTCATTCCAGCCTCCTGCCGTGAGCAGGGACTTCTAGGTTGCTACAAGCCACCATCCCAGGTTCCTCAGGGCCCTGTCCAACCTGGCCTTGAACACTTCCAGGGGTGGGGCAGCCACAGCTTCTCTGGGCAAGCAGAGTGCCCTCTCACAGTACAGATTTGTTCCCAATACCCAGCCTGAACCTGCCCTCTGTCAGTGTGAAGCCATTATCTCTTGTCCTAGATGAGCACTTCTTTAATGTGCTGTGCCTGAAGCAATTGTTTGAACAGCATTAAGCAGCTGAAGGACAAGTTCTGCACCTCCCAGCCAGCACCAGGAGTACCTGAGGTGGTAACCCAAAAGGTGCATTAATACAGCAGCTCTGGGGAGTACAGAAGAAACTCTGCAATTTGGGTTAACAGCCACTGCTCCTCCAGGGAAATAAGCCCATTGCACTACATTTGTAGTCTGCTTGGGATTTCACTTCAAAGTATTTATGTCCAGCCATGTCCTACTGGCATAAAGCAACTCTCTCCTCCACCAGTTTTATGAGGGTCTTTAAGTACACATAATTTTCAATGTAATTGCATAGGAAGATGTGCATATTAAATATTACATTTACAGATGTGTCCTAAGGTAGGTGATTAATGGCTTCATTTTACCCGTCCTAAAAAGAGCAGAATTTTAACATAAAAACTTGTGCAGTGTTCATATTCCAGAGGGATTTTTGTGGGCTCAAATCCAAAATAAACTAATGAACAAATGAACTACAGAAAATTCTAAAAACACACTCTGTGCTACTTTGGTTGAACCGGGAGGAATCCAGTGACCTGAGAATTAAACTGACACAATTTGGTACTTCTTCAGGACACCAATTTTGTTGAAAGTTAACTGCTTCTGTCCTCAAGGGACTTTTCAACCCCAGTCTTCGGCGGAAATAACATTCCAGCTCTTAAATCACATTAAAATCATAAATGGTACAATATAAATATAAATTTTCTTACACTTAATTTAGAACAAGTCCCGAGCAGGGTGTAAATGACATTTCTCGGGCTGAGCAGAGAAGACTCCTGGGGTCTGCTCTGAATTTCCTGGCTGACTTAGGGAGTGACTTTGGAGCAAGTTGCACAGGTCACTCTCCTCAAACACCTGTTAAATTAACCTAGGTAAAGTACCCAAGTGTTCCTTAATCAAGTGCCTACACATCAACTGCTTTAGTTCATACACCAAAGCTCAAACCCCTTTGATCAGTGTCAGGTCAGGTTAAATATCTGTTGGGCAGCTATAACAGTGGTCTCCTCCACGGCTGCACTTAGAGTAGTTTTGTAGCAGACAAATCAGCAACGTTAATTCACTATCCAAAATATTTACAACTGGGAGTTTCCATTCTTATTCTGTGACCTTATCTGGCAAATCACTTGTTATTTCAGTTCTCACTGAGCTCCAAGACCCTCTCGGTGCACATGTGGCAGGAGGTCAGGGTCAGAAGTGCCACGTTTCTGCAGAGTTAGGGGGTTGAAATAGGAGATCTCTAACATGCCAGAGGGAGCATTCTGCAGTGTCATCTGCCCACAATCCACCTCCAAAGTCTCAACAACACATCCCAGCCAAACAAACAGCAGGTCTTTGCCCAGAGCTGCACGTGCCAGCTGAAGCCCTCTGTGGGACCAGAACATGCAAGATACAACCATGAAGGAGAACTGATCACTCTGCCCCTGCAACCAGCATGGCAAGGCACAAATGAGATCCCACAGCACCCTGCTCCATCCATAGCCCCTGCATAAAGCAAGCAACTTCCCAGATGTAACCCCCAGGCAAAATGGACAACTTCCCTGTTGCACCCCTAGCCACTGGTTTCTCCAACATCTGAGTCCATGCTGTTGAGTTTTGTTCACTTTTACCTGGTATTTGGCAGTTCTCAGGGCTTATTTGATTCATGCAGACTCTCACCATATAAAAATCCCCAGGACTCACCTTAGCTCCTCTGCCTCCAGAAATTTCTTCCCAAGCTTCCCAGCATGGCATATTGTAGTTCTCCAACAAACCACTCCAACCTAACAGGAAGTCACAACTAACCTTCTTTTCCCTCATTCAATAACTTCTAGAAATTATTTCAGTAATATGAGCCCCTGAGATCCCTTGTACCCTCCCACCCTTGCAGCTCCCCTTTTCACAAGGAGGCTCATATCTCTCCACTGCTGTCTCCCTGATGTCCTGGCAGCAGCTCCCCCAGGCCCCTCCACTGCAAGCTGCTCGTTCATCTGAGCACCACCAAGCCAGAGCAGGAGCAGCCTAAAGGACCTGTTAGAAAGGAATCTGAAAGGCATAAATCCATTTCAGCACATAAAAAAGAGGAATGCTTATTAGAGCTTTTCTGGTTGTTTTGAGTAACTCTTGTGATGGGAAGGACATAAGGGATTTAATGCTTTTTTTGGGAGTCCAATAAGATTTCCCAGATCTCATGCAGGAATTTCAAAGTTCAAAATAGCTGGTTGGTTTTGAGCCCCTGCTCTATTTCTTTATTTAACAACAACAACAACAAAAAATAAAATAAAGGAAGATACCAAAACTAGAAGCATTAATTCTAGGTGAAACTCTGTTTTGCAACTTCTGGAAGATATCTTGTACCTGTCATCAGTCTTACTTGAAGCAAGAGTATTTTTTAAAGAACCCCCCAAACCACATGCTTGCATTGGATTTATTTGCAGATGTGGCAGACGATTGCTGTGAAAACTTTGAAGAGTACTGGAGATTTCACTAAAGGAAGCTGAATGAGTTTTTCAGAATCATTGTTGTATTAACATACAGGAATAAAAAATTTAAAACTCTGAGCATAATGTCTCTGTTACTGTATCATGGAAATATGAGCTGTAGCATGCATCAGTGCCTGAATTATTCAAGTATCTGAAATGCATCTCATGGCTTTGATACATTCCACAAAAAATACTGTGGGTTTTTATCTAAAGATAGGAGTTAAAAATGAAAACAAATTGCTGGCAGATTCAGTTGGTAAACATCCTAGACAAAAATGTTAGATGGGATCTTCCTGTTTAACCTTGCCTATCTTCTCTCCCAACAGAGAAAATTATTTAATAACAGAGGAAATCTCTGAAGTCTGTTTGGTTCAAACTATAAAAAGTAAATTTCAAATATGAAACTAAGTATTCCTAAACATATTCAGACTTCTGACCTTTGGGAAGTACTAAGAGTGAGTCTGTGACCCACCTGGCAATCCTTCAACCTCCCTTTGCCTGATGAACTTCACCACTGCAACAGGGACAAAGAAAGCAAAAAGCTGTATGTTTTACCAGCCTTAAAAACTCATCAATTTGTTCCCTTTAATTACTTTCTCTTAGCGCTCCAATGGGTCAAGGACACCAGCATGCTGCAGCATCTGGGATTCATGCTGTGTTTTCTGAAGAGAAAGAGTAAATGGAAGTAGGTGTTGACATTGCATAAGAAACGTGGTATTTCTCAGCAGACCTAATGGGTTATTACACAGGAACAAATGAAAGGTAAACTTTGCTGTGTGAGAGCCTTCTGTCAGCAATAAGGTACAGAGAAGGGAAATGCTCGGGTTCAATATTAAAAAAATACTGTCTTGATACAATTTATAAAATGAAATAATAGCCCACATTGACTGAGGATGTAACTTGCTATAATTTCACCAGAATCATGCAGATTTGTAGAAGAAGTGAATTTTCTCAAACACATTTGCTGTTAATGAAAAGCCGTCCATGGACTTCTTCCCTTAGACACGGGAGCTGGCAAAGCTTTTTATGTTGAATGGCTTCAGAGAGCACCCTGGTGACAATGATGCAATTCAGCCCTGGATGATGACAGTGTCATCCCTCCAAGACTGAGCAGAGGTGGCAGTGGTCAAAGTGCAGTGGCCACCTCTAGTTTTCATTCTTTGTAAAATTTTCCTTGTTTGAATATTGCCATCTTTCGGCAAATAAAGCCACAAAGTGCTTTATTTTTTAGTATTATTAGGCTGGTGTTGGAAGGAGGTTGTTTAATTTTAAGGCAAAGGGCCTTGGTGAAACACCTGATGAATTCCATCCATGGGCTTTGAGTATTAACATTTATTTCCATCAGAAATGGGACCATTAAATGACTGGACAGGCAGCCTATTAAAATTAAAAAGGGAACTGTGCATTTAAGCCTTCCCCAGTTCCTCCTTCCAATTCCCAATTTTTTTTTTTTGGAGGAGATATCCCCTTTAAACTTTTCCTGAACAACTTTCACCTCGCCAAAAGCTGTAAAGCAACTTAGTGATGGAAAACCCCCTGTGGTGAATGAGTGGTTTAGGTCACTTGCAGAAGCACTCTCAAGAGTATTAGTAAAAGCAGGGTTTGTACAAATTTGTCACCTATTCCCTGCCCAGGGCCCTTCCCTAATACAGCTCTGAGGGCTTTCTGTCATTGACACATGGGAAGTCATTCTGTCTCCTGCTCTAGAAAGATCCCAGTGAGACAAAAAGGTAGAAGGAGGGATTTGTTCTTCTCTCTCTTTGAAGCTGCATTTGAGGATTGAAGGCCTTGCCCCACACCTCCCCATTGTGAAGGGGCACAGGGTAAGATGAACATTTGGGCAAGGGAGGAGGAGAAGTGCCAATAAATCTAGACCAAGCTCACTTCAATACTTCAAAAGATTTCTGTATATTTTTTTGGATGCGTGAATTCCCTTCCTCTTATTCTGTCCTGCCTCCTTTGGAACAGAGAGGAAAAATTGTAAAAATGTCCCCATTTTTCCTGTGCTGTTTCACATCTGGAAGCACACACAACCCTGGGGGAAAAGTGCTTGATCCTGCCACATCTTCAGTGTAATCACCTGGGACAACACCTGATGAGCCTGGGAGCTCCTGAGTGACACCCAAAACCCCTGCCAAAATTCCTGAAACAGGGCCCTGTCCCCTTCTGTCACAGGAGGGGAACCACATCCTCTTCAACCCCTGCTTTACTTCAAGACAACATCTACAGTCATTTGCAAACTTAAAGAAAAGTGGCACTGATTTTGCAATTGCAAGCACACTTAACATTTTATCCTTGCTCTTTTTTCTATCCCGTCCCTTCCAATAGTCATTAAATTTATTAAGTGGCTTCTACAAGTGACTCCTCTCACTTCTAAAAGCGACCAGATTATCAGCACAGGAAATATATCTAGGTTCAGTCCCTCTTTTCTTATCTCTTCTGACAAAACACTCTCCTTCACAGTTTTATCTATATAATTGATGACCCACACATGACATAATTTACAGCCCTCTCTAGCAACCTTCTAAACTGTGCACCAGTCATTCCAGCATTGCACTCAATGCTGCTGCTCCAGCCAGCCACTATAAACAGATTTTTTTTTATTTAGTCTATACAAAACTACAATGAAATAACAAAGAACAGAGGTTTAACTAAGATTTCAGCCAAAGTATGCCAAATGCAAAAAAAAAAAAAAAAAAAAAAAGGAGAAAAAAAGAACAAAGAAGGAAAAAAACAGCTAAAGTTAACAGAATTATTGGCATTTATCGTTTGTGCACACAAAAGCACAGCTCAGCCCTTTGTGCAGCTGAAGGGAATTCAGGACTAAAAGACACACTAACAGATGGAGAAAAAGGATGCTGCTCTGGCTTTCTCTTCCCTTTCTCTTAATGCCTGGAAGACATTGTATTTATTGCTCTCCTATTAAGAAATCAGGAGCTGTGTCTTAGGAAGAAACCCCTTCCATCGCTTCTCCTTATGGTGGTGTGTGGCAGAAAAATGAACAGCATCAATCCTTCCACAAGCAGTAGAGTACGGCAGCAGATAGAAAGTAGCTCCTGCATAACAGAAACCATCATTATAGGGCTGGCAAGCATGTAAAGGTGCCTTTATGGGGCCTGAGATAAATTACAAGGTCTCTATGAATTGAGGGGAAAATAGAGAAAAAGCCTCTCTCTACAATTACAGGAAAAATGAAAGGGCACAAACACATGCAGGGAGAGGAAAAACACAGTGACACAGTGTCCTACATGGTGGAAATGCCAGAGTCAGCCCCTAATTCACCCTGCTTTATGAATTCATTCTAACTCAGAGTTTCAGCCTGAGTTTCTGATGTTCAGGCTAGCAAAGCTCATTTTCACCCCAAAAGACGGCAATCCCTGAGGAGTAACACTGAACACATACAGCTTCCCCTTTCCTTCCCATTCCATTTAGATTATTTTATTAGGAATGTTTTTCTGCTGTGGTAGGCAGGATCATGGGAAGAGGAGATAAATTCTTTTAATTATTGTGTCTCCTGTAGCTCAGCAGCGAGCTGTGGTGGGGCAGCACGATGACCTGCAGACATGAAGGCATCTGCCTGGAACAGCACAGGGAGCCCCTGTCACTGCCTGAAGCTCCCAGAGACAAAGACTCAGAGCAGCCTGGGGAAGAAAACCTGCTCTTGTAGTAGGTCTTACTCCACTCCTGAATGATGTGAAATTTCATATTTAGTATAGAAATTCCATATTTATTTTCCAAGGCTCAGCTGTGTCCTCCAACTTTATCTTATAGGACTTGGAAAACCCATCATTCCCTTCAGGCTATCCCCAATATCCTGAAAAAACAAAAGGAAAAATCCCCACAACAAGCTGTAAAATGACCATTTACCGTCCTTTTCTGTAGATATTGTTTTGGAATTGAACCCTGCAGAAAAAAGTGTATGACCACAGCTCAGCATAGCAGAGCCACCTGACACTTCTGACTAAAAATGGAAAATCTGTTGTTCTTTGATTTAAAAAGTCCTTTTATTTTTAGAAGTGATGTATCAAATATGCATGAATGGGCACATGTCTTTTCCATTGAGTGATTCCAACCAGAGGGTTTGGCTCAGATCCTGCCACCCTCCTTGTTAGACCTTGAAAACAAGCTTTGAGACACAGGGAGAAGTTCCATAGAAGGAGCTGGAGAAAGGTCACGAGGAAAACGTGCCACCAGTAGGAGAGTGTAATGCACTATAAATGGTCAGAAAAGGTAACGATCAGAGAGACAAATTAATTTCCATGAACTTCCTTCTCCTCCTGCAGAAAAGTCCTAATTGAAGAGCATTTTCCCTGACCACACCACAAAACCTCTGGTGAACGAACCCATTAACTGGGTGCCACACTGTGACCAGATTTGCTGTGTTTTAGTTTTTAATAGGCAGTTGCTGACTATTAGCAAATAAGTAGTTATTTCAAAGCATGAGAATAAAGCTGCCTGTCCATATTTTTCTACTTTTAAATGAGAAGGAAAAAATATTGCTCTTTTTTCATTCTCCACAGCATCCAGAATCACTGACTGTGTGCCTGTTCCCTGCTCACCTCTTCCTCTGCAACGTCACTCCAGTGTGGATCTTCTTAGTGCCCCTGACTGCCACAGTTGACCACCACGAGCTTTGTCATTGACTTCAGGGAGGGAGGGAATAGCTC
Source organism: Nicator chloris (assembly GCA_013400495.1). NCBI lineage: Eukaryota > Metazoa > Chordata > Aves > Passeriformes > Pycnonotidae > Nicator > Nicator chloris. Next base: position 599,346 of record WAAE01015860.1, on the reverse strand, counting down.
AGAATTCCATTCAAGCCTCTTCCCATCACCAAGCCACAATATTTCATCACACTTGGTCCAGCACGGATTTGAGGAGAATCCCTCACGTTATCTCCAGATATCAGCTGGACATTTTAGGACGTGAAGGTTTTTTGGTGTTCAATTTGATGACATACATAGAGCAAGTGCATAAACATTTGCCTGACAATTTAAATGCAGGAATTTTGTTTCTTTGCAGTTTTTTAGTATATCATTTAAGTATTTTATAATTTGATTTCCAAATTGCCCTTTCAAGCCTTGCAGCAAAATGTGCATAATTGTGATGGATTTTTTCTTTCCCTTGTCTTTGTCAACAAATGCCTAATCAATTCTAGCAAACTAAAAAATACAAACCACCAGAAACAGGCTAAAGGGTTCTTCCAGCTATTTATCTAAGTTGTATTGACATGAAAACTCATTAATTCAATCTAAAAGAATAAGTAAGAGTCAGGATTAAGGCATTTCTGTTTATATGTCCGTCTTGTTGTACATCAAAACAAGACCTTTGCAGTGCTGGTCACATGAAAAAGCCATTAAAGAATTTGGTACTGAGGTGGCAAATTTCAGCTCTGTCATGATAAATATGTTCATGATAAATGTGTTTGAAAAAGATAAAGCACAAGTGACTAAAATGATATGAGTGGCTTTCCTGATGTTCATATGTTTATGTCACTGAATGCTTGGGACACTGATGTTTATCTGAAGGAGCTTAAATATTACCCTGCTCTCTAACTCTTTGAGCTCAGTTTAATAGCACGCTAACTTCAGCAATGCGTTTTGTAAGTGTGTAGACCAACAGATCCTTCCTTGCCAACAACACACAGGAAATGGTTGAGTGCATGAGTATTAAATCTACCCTGGCTGAATTTCACCACCTAGAGCCACAAATGAAGCTTGCATAGTCGCAGATGCTCAGCAGTGCTGAAGATCACACCCCTTTTCAAGCTGTGCTACCTTTGGCTTTGATGCTGGGCACTGTCTGATTTTTCCATGCCCCAATTTACCCATGTGTAAAATCTGCATGACAAAATGAAGGTGTTTGGAAATTAATTGATACTGGTAGAGCCCTGAGAATCTTGAGTGAAAAGGGCTTCGGGAATTTGTAATAGGATCATTAAGTGAAATGCCAGCAGAGATATTAAAAGCAGGGTCAAATGTTTCAAGTTATGAGGAAAAGTCAAGGAGGGAGAGCAGAGAGATGAAGACCCCAGAAGAGAATGAAAGTGGAGAAGAGGCAATGAAACAACCTGTCAGACATCAGGAGCAGAGACAGAACAAAGGTCTGAATTATTAACTCTAATTAGCAACATAATAAAGAGACAAGTCTTTAAAAATGAAATGCTTACACTACATTATGAAGGAACTTGCGAGACACTGGTCACCTAAGGAGAAAACAAATTGGAAGGGAGCAGTGGAGAGGCAGATTGTCCCCAGGCTGGAGAGGGGGTTAGCAGGCACAGGGGCAGATGGCAGAGCCAGTGGGACCCTGCCAGCAGATCGACCTGCATGTTCCAGTTTCTCTTTTACCTCCTGAACAAATCAAAATGTCCATGACCTTCCACTGATTTTAGGCACATGTATATCCCAGCAGCCTAGTAGCCAGTAGTTCATTTTCTTTCCATCTCCATTGCTCTGAAATTCCTGGAAACAGGAGAGGGAGAGGGAGAGGGAGACGGAGAGGGAGAACGTACTGCAAAGACAATCCTAAACTGAACTTCACTGTTAGTCTCTGGAAGAAAAGAGACAGAAGATAGAAACAAGAACAGGCTACATTGTGACGCTCTGAAATGAAAAGAAGGAAACAAAGATGACATCTTGTCCTGCTTGGGAGGGTCTTCTTCAAAGTCATGTTTGTTGTTTTCATAAGGACTGAGGGTACATGAATGCATGTACACACAGCCACTTACAAGTGCATGGTAAATGAGGAGACTGTTGCAAACCTTTGAGCAGGGGCTTTCACAGTAATAGCTCTGAATCCAGCACTCAGACATCAAAGGGAGGTAATGGAGCCCAGCACCACCTCCAGAGATAAATGATTTCCACACAGCCAGAAGGAAGAGACACTGCTCAGCAGCCACAGGACTGTTTCCTGCCTTCCTTCCCTCTCCTCATACACATCTCCATAGGATTTTCCTGGCCACATAACTAATTTCACAAGTTTGATAATTGCCCTTACAAAAGATACTGCTGCAAAACTGCAACTGCTAAATAGGATAAGTAGCATATTTGTAAAGCAAGAAATCAATAGATCTTTGTTTTCCTTCAGTAACCTTCTTGATGCCTAGCAATTTTTAATGGCCTTTTGGTCAATATCCTTACAGATAAAACATGTTACCTAAAACAACATTAGGGGCATTTGTCAATAAGTTTTTTTCCAGTAGGTACTGACTGTCCTTACCCAGTTCCCTGAAAATGGAACAGGCAGGAAGCATCACATACTGATAATATCACCTCCTAAAGCAACATTAGCAAAACTGCTGTGAAATGTGTTCAGTTTCTGAGTTCACACTCCAAGAAGGACATGGAAGAATTCCCAGCTCAGTGAATCACAAAATGTGTTGGGTTAGAAGGGACTTTAAAGCTTGTCTCATTCCAATCCCCTCCCGTGGGCAGGGACACCTTCTACTAGACCAGGTTGCTCCAAGCCCTGTCCAATCTGGCCTTGAGAAGAAACTACAAGAAACACCCAAAGACTACAAGAAGGACTCAGAATGTACCCAGTGGCAGAAAAATAAAGCACACCTTTATTTCTATTTAAAGTTCCTAGAGCTGAGCTCATTGAGTTGGCCTAAGGGCAGCACAGAATAGTAGCAAACACACAGAGGAATGTTTGGTATTAGGGAATATTTGACATTAAGGAAAAGGTATAATGACTGTTTAGTGTTGAAAGGTGGACAATCTCAACCTCAAAAGAAAACCTACAGCTCCCTGGCACTGATTAAGGTTTGTAAGCCAGGGCAAGTGTTTCACTTTTTGCCACTTAAGAATTTTTAAGCTTCAGAGCTGCAGAGAAGAGGTTTCCTCTCCTCTCTGCACAACTTGATGCTGTGCTGATTCCCTTCTGCTCAGCACGAGCAAGCAAAGCTCTGCAGGGAGTTCTGCACCCAGCAGACTGGTATTTTGGCATCATTCTGACAGAACACACAATACGTATCGTACTTGGCTTTTTGTCCTTGGGAAGCGGGCAAGAGTTGAAGTTACTTGTTCATTTTTTCACAAACTGAAATAATTAGGTCATTAAAGTACTGAAATGCGTTGTTCATGGAAATATACCAAGGTTTCACTTGGATGATCTAATGGCTGCCCCATAAAACAATTAGAAGCAATTTCTGTCTTCCTTCTATGCAAAAATTGATCTGTTCTCATGCAGCAGCCAACCAAGCAAAGTCTGGCAGGTAAGTAGAAAATTATTTATGATGGAAAAACAGGACACTAATTCTATGTAAAACCTTGTCTATCATGAGTCAAATATCATATAGCCACATCTGAACATGTACTGAGATCTTTCTTGAGGAATTCAGCTGGCTGTACCCACCTCTTTGCTGAGCTGCATTAAGATGTTGACATCACCATATTTCTAATGATAATATAAATCTTCTCACATGTGGATATCAAAGAGCCATATGGTCAATTAGCTATGCCCAATGCTTACCCAGCATTATTAGAACTGCAATACAAAATATGTATTTTAAATTTCTGCTTGCATGCAAATTAAAAGTTAATATATTTTTTATTTTAAATTATGGTGAACTTAAAAATTTTCTTAAGAAACCCTGGGCGAAAAGTGACATTTGGAGACACACACAAAAAAAGGGAAAATTCACAAAAAATTGGAGAAAGAATGAACCTCATGAAGCAGCAAATTTGTGGTCATAAGCATGCATAAGAATGCAAATAATTTTTCCCAAAAATACATGTTGTAGATTACTTGGCATACAAATGTTTTTGTTTAGGACTCATGACTTCTATTAGTATTAATTGCTTTTGCTGGCACCTTAAAATGTATGGTGGTCTTAAAGCAAGGGCAATACCTATAAAGTTTAATTACTTTCTCCTTCAGCCTAAGCAATAAAAAAGTGTGGTGGGGATCTGGTTATTAACTGAGCGTGGCATCCAAATGAAGACACAGTGCACAATAATTGTGTTTGTTGGGCCACAAGCTGGTGGTTCTCGTTGGTCTCTCCTGTTCTAGGGATGAGATGGGCTCTGGGCAAACAGGAAAGATTTTCTTCCCTTGACCTGCTTTGGACAAAATCTCATCCTCAGTCACATTTAAGCCCTCATCACTTGCAGCAGAAAGCCCTTGAGCCAAAGGACAAACAAACAGCTCCCTTGCCTGCTCACAGATCAGCTGCCACAAGCCAGGGCTTCAAATATTCTTTGAAATAGACTTACCATCTATGCTTTTTGTCTGATTTTTAAACAAAAGAGGTATTTGCTTAGACAGCACTATGCTACGTGTTTTTCAGAAGAAAAATTATAGTTTTGCTTGTTTTGAACAATTTCTACCAGGATTTTTGTGAAGCTACTGAAATTCTCTCTGTATATGTGCCTTAGCTGTTGAAAATGTCATATTTATATGGGTGTGTGCCTGTGTGTCTATATCCATAGCTTTGAAAGCAAAGTTTACAATTAACTTCTAAATTCCTCAGAAGCTTAGTCAGCTTACTAATGCAAGATCAAAATTTGACATGGGAAAGACCTTGTTTTAAAAGTTAGTAAAATAATATGTGGCAATGATTTCTACATGACCAAGACACTCTGCACAGTCCTGCCACCACTCCTTCTATTATTTAAACTCTCTGCACAAATTTCTAACTCATTCCTATCATTACTGTTTCCAAAACTGCTCTCTCTTCCATGCCAAGTGTTTTATAGATGCATTGCTTCCTTTTTCACTTTTCATCCCAGAATAAATATAATCTGGTCATATTTTAGAATTGGATCCCGTAAGGTTTCTGTGTTCAAACCAGCCTGTATTCCTGTCTAGCAGTGATCCTAAGTCATCCTTGATGTAGTTACTTGTGTGAGATATACCAAAACATTCATTCTCAAGTATTCAGAAAAGAATAAAAAAGGAATTTCAAATATTGCAATTCTCCCACTAGGAATATTTGTTTTTCAAAAAATCAAGCACATAACACAGCACATAAAAATACATCTGCTGCTATTTGTCTAATCTTCCCACACAGATTTAACAATTTGCATGACATAGTAGACCAGCGTGTGTTAATAAGCATCAAAATGTCTAACTGCCCATTTGCATTCACAGGTCCCAAGAACAGCAATTAAAGTAATATTAGTACAAGTCTAAAATAGGAAGGAAATTTCAACTTGACTTTTATGAGCCGTTTTTGATCCTTTGAAGCATCAGGCATGTGCTAAATTCACAAAATGAGGTAAGACCTGGCCTCAGTTTTACAGTCAGTAGATACATGAGTGTGGGTCCTACTTACAAGGACCCACATTACTTATTTACATCAATAAAAAATTCACACAGAACAAAGCCATACCATTGACCCTGGACAGAAAGACTATAATCACTTGCCTAAATCCCAGATTAATGGGAAAATCACCAGTGCTGCAGCATAGACACCCAGAGGAGATAGGCACAACTGTGGTCAGGGAGCAGAGGGAAAAGGAGGAAGCCTCAGGTCTCAGCAGCCTCCTGAGAAATGAGAATGTTATTTAGGATGGACAAGGTTTTCCAGCATAATAGGAGTAAAGCTGATCCTTGTGTGGATTCCAGGAGTGAAGCAAATGTGGTTAAGAAAGCAAAACATCCAGTAACAAGAAGGCAGGAATATTTTCTTGTGCTTTTTGATGTAGGACAAAAATACTGCACTGAGAGAATTTCTCCCTGTACTCAGGAAACTGTTCCCCTGTTTCTGTCTCTTTCTTTTATGTGTTAATCAAATATGAGCTGATGCAGAAAGCAGGAAATTTATGGTGATGAGGCCCTGGCACAGGTTACCTGGAGAAGCTGTGGATGTCATCCCTGGAAGCGTTCCAGGGCAGGTTGGAGGGAGCTTGGAGCAACCTGGTCATGGGTGTCCCTGCCCATGGCAGGGGGTTGGAAATGGATGATTTTTAAGATTCCTTCTAAACCAAAGCATTCTATGATTCTGTGATTTCCTTCCTTACCCTGCCCCCTTTGATTATTGCCTGTTCTGTCATAGTGCAGCAGAATGAAGTTTGTTTTGTTGAGGCAGATGCCACAGCAGTGGTCATCCTGTTGGGACCAATGTCCTCCCATGCCAGGCTGAGAAGGCAGCTCAATATCTCTTCCTCACAGTAATTCTGAGACGAGAGAGATGAGAAAGATCTCTATGAGCCACCAGTAAAATAAACTGAGTACAAAAAACCCCAAAAAACCCAAAAACCCTCAAGGAAAAAACACACACAAAACCAACCAAAAAACCAAATACCACCTCAAAAAACCCTCAAAAAATTGATAGAGAGACTAAATAATGTTGTAGATGAAGGAAAAGTTGCCAATGGAGGATTTTCTGTGGTATATGCCAACATTTGGGACAAGGGACTAGCAAAGAAGGAAAAGTATTTTTAAGAGTTTCTTCACAGTCAGGAAGGCAGAGGCTGCAGCAGAAACCATTCAGGGGCTGGCAAAATACCACTTAAAAAGAGGATGTAGGAAAACAACTGTGGGGCTGTTAAACCAGCGCGAGGAAACCCGGAGGGGCAAGAAAGCAACAAACAACTGGAAAATGGCTTTAATTGCCAAACTGCCAAATTACTGTAATCTGACAGATTGTACCCATTGGTGCAGCATAGACTTACTGTCAGCATCAGAAAAAACTTGGCTAGAGGATATTTTTATCGCAGGTGAAATCAGAGACACACAAGCAGCTAAGAGGAAAACAAGAAGGTTTCAGAGGAGAATTGTGCACCCATCATCATTAACTTTATCGACTTTGAAAAAGCCATTGATAGTCTCAACAAAATTGCCTCCAGAAGATAAAGGCTAAATGTGGATTATCTTAGGAGATAGTGAGAATAGCAAACCTTTATGGAGATCCTGACTGATCTAAGAGGCAGCAACTGGAGTCAAGCAAAACTCTGGCAGTAACTGGAGTCAGCAAAGCTCTTCCAGCACCTGCATCTCTGTTCATTAGAAAATTACTGGAAGAAGAAAACTAGCAACCCACAATCTAGCAGACATCAAGGCAGACTTCTCATTTTCTGCATACAAGAAGCAAGTGAACAGTGAATGCTGGGTGATATAAAAAGAGGTAGGAAAATATTTCCTTGAAAACAGTACAGAATGTGCACAACTGTGAGAACGGCACACAAACTCAACATAACTGTTATTCAAAAGTCATTCAAAAGTCAGTGGAGAGTGCTGAAAGGTTTACCTCCCTTCTAGTCTAGGAGCAGCAGAAATAAAAGGTGGAATGGAGAAACAGGTGGAGATATAAACCACTTAGGCAGACAGCAGAATAACAGACTAGGTATCATTAACAGTGGGCTATTGGGCCTTTCTTTTTCATACCAAGTCCTTAAACTGTGCATATTTTTGCAGGGTAAAAATTATTACTAATGTTAGAAGTACAGAGGGAAGCACAGATCAGAAAAAACTGGGACAAATATTCACTTTTTTTTCCCCCCACTTAAGACAGAAAAATGCCTTTTTTATCAGATTTAGGCCTGATAGTCACTGAAATAGTCAGTAATGGAAGAAAAAAAATCATACAGAAAGCCATTAGAGATAGCACTGATAAGCAGTGGAGGACACAGACAAGTTTCTGCTTGTCATTTTCCTCTCTAGTTTGTGTGTCTGTGTTGCATTTACCTTCCTTGGAAAACATAGAAGCTTTTATAAGGTTTTTTCATGGCTGTCACATCTCTAATTCACATGCAGCATGTAATTTGCTTTTCTTCAAGTTTCCTCAAACTGTCATCATCCCAGGCCTCTTTCCAGTGTGAGTAACAAACAAGGTTGATTACCTCCTGCTATTTGTAAATCTGTACCTGAGAATAATTCAAAGTACCAGGATAATTTATTATTCCCAATTAAAATTAGGGTACATTGAGACTGAAAAAGAAATCAAACGCAGCAGCCCCATCAGAGTATGAAAAACCCACCTGGAAGGTAGATTTATATGTACAAGTGAAGAGCTCATATAGTAATAACAATTTTCATACTGCTCTGAAGATGCTTTTGGGGAATATTGGCCTATATACGACATTATAAAATATCCTATCATTCTGTAAACATTATTTATTCACTTACATAAACTGTATAGCAAAAATCATTAATATGACATAAAGAGTTCTTTAGAGGAAATCAATAGTTTCAAAGTATAATTTTTAAAAATATGTTTTTCTGAGCAGCATATCAAAGCCCTACATTTCCAAGTACAACAGGAGATTGTGAAACCTCACATTAATTTTCCAGTTCACAGGTCTAAAAAGCACGATGTGAGCTCCTGTTCAGGAAAGGTGAACCTTCCTAGTTTACCTTGGCTTGTCACCATCAAGAGCACCCTTAATTTAAGCAACATGGAAGTTAATTTAGTTGTATTGAGCTTTGTTCATGCAATGCACCCCTTGGAGCTTCACAGCCTTTCCTCCTCATTTCAGCCCATGGAGGAAGCACTGCTGGAGGGAATTTGCTGCTGTTGGGTGTGTGGGGATGATTGACACGGGGTGAGGGCAGTGAGGCAGCGCAGCAGGAACAGGCAGTGACAGTGATGTGGCTGCATGTCAGCCAGGGCTGAGCCTTGTGCGTGAGAGAGGTTTGGGACAACCTCCTGACTAAGCTGGACCTTCTCAGACTTCGGTTTCCATTTTCATCTGCTGAAAGTCCCCTCACCCCTGATATAAATTCCCTTAAATACTTAAGTAAAACAAACCCCTTCCTTTTCCCTCTCACTCTGATTTTATGTATGTAGCAAGTATTAGAAAATGTGTCAGATTTTAACCTCATCCTTTCACCAAATATTGTGGGTCTTATCACTGAGAAGAAAGAATGTGCCAGTAGAAAAAAGAATGTGCTGGGGCAATAACACCTGCACCACAGGTCTCAACATTCATCTCTCTGAGGTAACAAAGCTGCCTTAAATTCCATGCCATCCATCTGTTCATTCACAGGGGTGAAGGAGTTGATCACATTTAATTCCAGGAGGTGTTCAAAGGTTGGATGGAGCTTGAAACAACATGTTCTAGCAGAAGGTGTCCCTGTCCATGGCAGGGGGGCTGGAACAAATCAGTCTTCAAGGTGCCTTCCAACCCAAACCATGAACATGGGGAACTCCACGATGTAGAGCTTGCACAAAATGGCTTTAATACCAATGCCCACACTGGATACCAAATTGAGGTCCTGGGTTTGCTGGGGAAATAACAGCATAGTGCTGCTCATAACACTTTTCTGCAGAAATTTTTTAAAATGCTTTTTTTTCAAAGGCTTGTTACCGAAGAATATAGCAGGTGCAACAATGTGAGATCTTCTGGGAGTTTGCCACAGTCTGTCCCTTCTGTATCACCCTACAACTCTACCAGGTGGTGCAGGATGCCTTCCCTGACCAAGTACCAGGCTTTTTTAAACCCCAATCATTTCTGCTCCTTCCTTTGTTGTAGGTATTGCAAGTGAAATAACCCACAATTCCTTTGAGATATTTACTTATCCCTCAGGCATGAAAGTCTTTCGAAGCAACTCCAGCACCTATATCACTGAATTGCTGCTTGTTTTTGTAAATGAAAGCCATACAGTGTGATACAATGCCCAATTATTATAGTTAGTCTTTCCATTATAATCATGGATTGTTGGCTTAGCTTTTGACAAAAAAAAAATTTTTTTGCAAATAGAAGTGACTCCAAATATTGATTAAAAAGCATACAGCTTTGGGCATGCTTGTTTCCATCTATTGCAGTAATGATGGTGTGGCTATTTGGGATAGAATGAAACTGCAAAAATATAATTAAAACACCAAGAAATAAAACTAGCCAAGAAAGGGAGTGCTTTGGGATGCAATAGGAGAGCTCAAACATTTGTTTGCAGTCCAGGGCACAGGCTAAGCAATGTTCTGGTGTGGGTTCAGGAATGGTGGATGATTTTACTGCGAGGGCTGAACCTACTCCTGCTGCTCACTCTCCACCCTTCCCGCCCCATGGCTTTGTGCTCCCATGAAGTGAGTGTGTGGCAGCTCCCAGGAGAGCACAGTTCACAAAGTGGCATATGAAAATTAACAGCTCTCTTTATTGCGTGGGTGGGGATGGGAGGCAGAGCTGTGTTGCCTGTCAGTGTATCAGTATAATTCACTCCAGCACTCGAGTGTTTTCAAAACCAGTGCTAGGCCAGAGCTTTACAAGCATTTATGTGCCAGATGTCCACTGACTTCCCACCTTTAAAACAATGACTCTTGAGAATGAGGGAGACTGTATCCAAGTGACCCATCAGGGCACAGGTTCAAGAGCCTGACTTGCTTTTGAAAATTTTAGTCTATAGGTCTTTAGTGGAAAAACGTTACAAGCCATGATTATTTGCAGAGGAGTAAGAGGAGTTTCTAGGCTCTATCCAGCTTTCCACGGCCATGTCCCCAACAGAAAAGGATTCTCATTGCACCTTTAGTTGTACTTAACCCCCAGCATCACCCTCTCACCCAAACCATGACACTCTGGAGTCAGAGCTGCTCCCTGCTTCCTAAAGCATGAACTATAATCAGTAAAACATCCATGTTGTTTTCATTAGCAAAACAAGCATTTAGCCATGACATAGCCAGTGCATTTTTCAAGTTTTAGAACGTCTCAGAAGTATTTGTACCTCACTAATAAAGAACTTGACACAAAACCAATAAAACCTGAAGTATTAAAAAATTATAAAAACAAAATTTTAGCATCTTCTAATAAAGTATAGCACAGAACAGTTTGGGTAGGAAGGGACATTAAAGACCACCTAGTCCCAGCCCCCTGTCATGGGCAGAGACACCTTCAACAGGTTGCTCAGGGCCCTGTCCAACCTGGCCTTGAATACTTCCCAGGATGAGGCAGTCACAGCTTCTCTGGCCAACCTGTGCCAGGGCCTCACCACCCCCACAGTCAAGAATTTCCTCTTAACATCTAATATCAATCTCTCTTCTTTTAGTTTTTAAACTATTCCCCACTGTCCTATGACTATCCTCCTGTGTAAAAAGTTGCTCTCCTTCTTATAATCCCTCTTTTTAAGTACTGTAATGCCACAGTGAATCAATCCTTGTAGTTAACCACTTTCCTCAACCCAAATGATATCCCTTAGTCAAAATCTCTGCAAGATCAAGGTAAATGGTTTTATTGTTTCTCCTTTCTTGAAGCAAACCTGCATAATATTTTACTAGAACACTTCTAGAAAAATGCCTATATTTCTGATATGGTTTGACCAATTGCAGTGATGTGTCAGTCCAGTTGTGTCAAGAGATGTTGTCTTGACATTGATGGAAGTGATCAACATTAGTGAATCTGACAAGTCATGGAACAAAAATGTACAGTCAGAAGAGATGAATTTTGAGCAGATGTACCTGGGAAGATAAATGAAGCAGTGGGGAGACGAACTACACCCTGCACAAGTCCCAGCAGCCCCACACCATCAATGCCTGAGTTTTCCGATAATTTACTATGGAGCATTTTGAATTTTCTCACTTTCCCAGATTACAGACCGTGCAAATTGCCCATCCAGGGAAATTGCTGCTATCTGTACCAACAGGAGGAAGAGCTTGTGGATGGCTCAGTATGGGTCATCGTGTTTGTTGATGTATTAAAACTCTGCCCAGTTTTAAACTGTAGGCATGGAGCTGTGCGTACAAAACAACAGCCCCGAGAAATTGTCCATGCTAGCAGCCAGTCGAGCAGCTCATGGCTTGCATATGTGAGGGATGAAATCTCTGAAAACACAGTAACCACTGCAACGTATCAGAATAAGAGACACTCTCCATGTGTTCAACATATCAACATGCTCCTCATCAACACCTCGCAGTTGTTTTAGAGAACCCCGAAAACTCACAACTTGTTCTTTTCAAACTCACACAGGCTGAGAAGATTAAACAAGCCCTTTACAACGTCTGCTTGGTAGAAATTAGCCTGGCCTGCTGCTTCTCTGGACCAAATTCCAATTTTGTGTAAGGCAGACCAAGAGCAGCAGGGGTAACAACTGTCAGATGCAAGAAAAGATTCACTGTATTTCAGCACATCACCAAGTCCTGCAGGCATCATCTGGGCTGCACTCAGATAAATTGCATTTGTAACAAGGATATCCAAAGTAACCACTTATTGAGGGGATGGTGCTGTGTCAAAAGTCCTGGAGAGGCTGGATTCATGCTCAGATTGCCTCAGGTAGGCATTGCATTATATATACAGTAGAATTGGAAGGGATATTTGCACCAAATACCATGTCTCCATGCAAGAGGAGAGTTTTGAAGATAGGTATGGGATTTCATTAACAGTGTGTGATTCCTTTCAACCACAAAATGAGAAGTTAATTGCCTTAATGCCTTCAAAGTAGCAGACTGATAGTTTTGTGCTGACTGTTGTAAATAGTGATTGCCAGGCAACAGAACCAGGACTTTTAAACAAATCCCAATGAAGAAGTTTGGATCCCAAGCTTATGCTCCAGAGTAATTTGGGTAGTTTTGCAAAACCTTATTTCAAAATACATTTCACAGGCAGCAACCTGTTAAAACAACAACAACAACAACAAACACCAAACCAAAACAAACAAAAAACCACAAAATAAAACAAAACACCAAACAAACAAACAAAAAAAGGCTGATAGCACAAAGCATATTCATTTTTCTCCCATATATGTGTTAACATTTTGGAGGCTGAGCAGCAGAACTAAACTGAGGAGGCATAATAATAGTCTTTAAACAATAAGAGTTCAAACAAAACAGATTTGTTAGAAGGCCATGATCTTCAGAAAATGCTGAACACTTTCTTCTGCAGGGGAAAGCAAGGCCTTCAAAGGTGTCACAAACTGGACAACTGAAGTAATCATTCACCTGTGAAATTTCAGGCTGTTATCTCCAGTCATACCTTCAAGGATTAGATGCTGATAATTCACAGTCATGGAAATGAAATGCTCCAGTATGAGACATAAATGAGGGAGATGAATTATAGACTTCCCTGATAATGGAAAAATGAGCAGCATGTTGATCATATACACTAAAATTACAAACTTGGTCAGCCTCGCTGTAATGTAGAACACGTAGCAGGACATAATAAATTACAGTGCTGCTAAACTCTGCTGTCATATCCCTATAGAGAGTGGGACTGGTGAACAGAACACTGCCCTTGCACTCAGAAGTCCTGACTTTGGCTCCTGCCACTGGGTAACTCTGGACAAGTTTCTTGTGTGCTTTGTTTTTTCTGTCAGGAAGAGTAGGCAAAGGAGAAAGGATGACAGGTTTGTGTCCCACTCTTGCACGGGGTCAGAATCAGAATCTCTTGTGATTTTGTGTCCCACTCTTGCACGGGGTCAGAATCAGAATCTCTTGTGATGTGTGCTTGTTATTTTGTAAAATGCAATATTTCCCCCTTTTAGTGGAGTCACCGGGCTGGGACAGCTCCTCCTCACATGCACAGAGCCTGTTTTGAACAAGCAGAGACTACAGTCCCTGTACACTTGAAACCACAGCCTTTCAGCCATCGTTGGCCAGTTCCCTTCCATCAGCCAGGACCTGCTTTGTACCCCTTGGTGCCTCCTAAAACATGAAGGTTTGATCAAAGCAGTACATATTCATCAGAGTCCCTCATGTGAAGAACACATTCTTTGAGCAGTGCTGCCTAAGCAGGGATTTACCATTGTGCTGCTGTGCACATCTGAACATCAATAATAAATATGGAAAAGACACATTTCCATGTGGGCTCTGGGATCTCCCCAATGCAATTCCAACAGCAGCGGGAGTCACAGCAGCACTTCTAAATTTTGTTGTATTTTATATCAAACTTCCTCTTTGTGGTTTGTGTAAATCCTCATGACCTGAGCTCAGAGCCAAGAACCAGAAAGTGTGGAAATAGCAGCTGAAGTGCAGGGTGGGAAAAGATAGGGTATGCTGTCAGCCAAGTATGGGCAGAGGAGACAGATGTGAGAAGATAAAAGCCTGGGCAGCAATCAGAAGGAGATTGCTTGTGGCAGGGGTCAACCTGTCCATGAATGGACGACCAATAAGACATTAGATAGTAAGACATATGTATGTCCACTCATACTGAAATATTCAATGGAAAAAAGTTGATCTCATGAAGTAAAAGATAATATACAGTGGTCTAAAAGATGCAATCAAAAAGGAGAACAAAGCTTAGGAACAACAGACAGAAAGGAAATCTAAATAAAGCTGCCTAAACTGTTACCTAACTGAAAGCAATTAGGAAGCTTTTTGAACTCCTTGGAGGACCCAAAAGTTCAGAAGAGTTCTAATAAAGGCACTTGGATTTAGAACCTTTGCTGGTAAAACTAAAATTAACAGCCTTTTCTTAAGAAATTAGCTTTTACAGAAATGCAGTTGAAAGAAATAAAGCAAAATATATCTCTTCACAGCCAGGTACTTGTGCAGTATATACACAGTACAGTAAAACCAGGTCACATTTGAACTTACACTGCAGGACAATTGATTTTATTTTTTTTTTTTTAAGATGAATTTTTTCATTGATTTCTCAGATATGCCCAGATACCATTTTGGTGGTTTCATCAATAATATTATACAAAAGAAGTGGAAGGAATACAGGAAGGACGGGTAGTTGATCAACACCTTCTCCTCTCATGTCTCCTCTACTGCCAAAACCTCCCTGGGACAAATCCAGGAATTCAAATTACTCCTATTTATACTTGGCCTGATCATGATCCTTTACATTCAAAAACAAAGCAAGCCACAGAAATCATACCATTGCTAATTCCTAAACTACCCCTCTCAGCCACTGCTAATCAGTTCATTGATTCTCTCTCAAGCTACATGACAAATTCAGCCTGACAGTCCACAATGGGAGAAAGCCTTTTAGTTAACCAGCTTTGACAGCGGGATGGGAAGCCTCGTAGCAGTGTTGGCCAACCATTGAGTTGTTGCCACTTTAAAGCATTCCCTCTGGGAAATTTCAATTACCCCTTTCCTCAATGATTTTCTTTGTAGGGTTGTCTTTAAGACTTCAGAAATAGTTATAAATGGGGGAAAGCATAAACTACAGTCTTCTGGAAAATACAGACAGAGGCAAAGTCCTGTCCCAAATCCTTTCTAACAAGTTGCTTTTGAGAACTCCTATGTGACATTACAATCTCAGGACTGGAAAGTGACCAAGAACAGTCCCATCTCACATGAAAACCTGATTTTGTTTATCAGAAATATTTAGATTGCTCAGATTGAGGCAGACACCAACATGACGGCCAAAGCTGAGAAGTTTGCTAAAGATTTCAAATTCACAAAAAGTTTTCCTCATGTTCAGTTTATCTGTATGCAAATGAAACACCAAAAGCTTTAACCCATTTTTGAAGCTCCCAAAAGATATCTGACAGTCTGGAGCTGGCCATTGTCTAGGGAATGTGAGTCAGAAAGATCTGCGTTGGCTGTGTCTCTAAAACACTCATGGGTACTTGCCATAAAGTGTACAAAAGTGTCCAACACGTTCACTCAGTGCCATGGCACATCAGCGAGAGCCCAACAGGCACCCTGAGAACACCTGCAGAGACACTGTCCCCTCACTACAGCTGCAAAGGGCTCCACTCATCCTTCTAGCACAGTCCCTTGCTTTTACTCCCTGGGCTGTAAAACTCTGGCCCTGGCAAAGGCAAGTCAAGAGCTGCCAAACTCTTGTAGATGTGGGTGATCTTCACCTGTCCATCCTTTGCAATCCAAGCTGCTCCCTTTCCCTTGTAGAGGAGATCGAGGCAGGTTAAGTTACGTCTTCCAGGATACAACTAGGTCTTCCCCTCCAGATGTGCCAGGTTACCCCTCTGCTCTGATATTTTACTTCGGACCTTTTCCTACAGGATTTTTTAAGGTGGCTGGAAAGCAATCTTGATCTCATGGTTGAGCCGCTGCCTCCCTCAGAGCTCAGAAGCCAGATAATTCATTTTCCCTACAGATATGTGACCTACTCCATGGATACTGGATGACCAGTTATGGAAAATTGCATTTGACAAGTGTCAGGAGTGGCTCATGTCATATCCCCAACTCCAGCAGTTGAAAGAGCAACTGTGAATTCAAATTCCCTGGAATTGCCAGACAGGTAAGTTTATAAAGATGTGTTGCGTTGTCCCAGACTACTTATCCAACCCCTAAACCTAGGTCAGGGGCTAGCCAGTGTGTCTGCACTGGTTGCATTAGGGAAATTAGGGATTTCATGGTTCTTTCTACAGGAATTTCTAGGTTTGGTGTTAGACTTGGGGTTATTGTAGGGTTTTAGGAGCTATATATTCTTCCTCATTGGATGGGCTGAGCAAGAGTTTGCTTTGCTACCTACCAGTTAACCCTACAGTCACCTCTGTCCCCTGAGCTTCTAAACAAAGGTATATTCACCACATGGAGGGAAAAAATAATAAAAACCCCCATGAATGCACAATCTGGCCACACACAGCAAAATCACACATCCCCAGATTGCCAGGGCTTCAAAGACATGAGTATCAAGGTGTTCAGAGGACATAGCAAGGCAGAGACAGGGATGAAGGAAGGACATCACCTGATGGTGATGGGAAGGGGAAGCTGGAGGCTGGACCAGCTTCAACCTTCTTATCACTGTGGGGAGGGAGACATGAGCAAAGGGCAGTTCTGAGGGGGGGAGCAGGGAACATCCAGACTCCATCTACAGCTCTAATTAGCTGATTTATACGTAAGAATATACTAAGGGTTCATACATACATAATTAATGTTAAATTAAGCAGATATTTGTCTATCTATATGCAGAAAGCAGGAATAAAGGCTCATAATACACATAATTGCTATGGAGGAAGAATGACTAAATGCACATAGAATTTGTGCAGCTCATAATTAATTAAATTCCCAGTAAGACTAGCTGGAGGCTTTTCTTCTGCTTAATGGCACATTCATAAGCATTTTTCTACTTACGGCATTGCCCTGTATAAGACTGGATGGTAAATTTCCAAAGAGTAAAGGAGAAATACATGACACCCAATAGATACATTAGGAAAAATTGGTTCCTCTGAGGCATTTGAGTCCATTTTCTCATCATGGGGATTGGCTAAAACAAATTATCCACAAAAGAAACATGTTTTCCAGCTCAGAATGGATAAATACCAAATAACCACTCAGAAAACACGTGAGGACTCATGGATTGAAGCAAACAGTTAAGTCTAACTAAGAGTAAAACTCAAAAAATTATAGAAAAAAAGTCTCTGGATTATAAGGCACAGAAAATATATTAATATCTATTCTAGGCACACAAAATATTAATAAAAAAACTTTAAAAAATTAAAATAGATTTTTTTCCTAATTTTATTCAGACATTTTCATACAATTCACAAAAGTAAAAAATCACTGAAAGCCTTCACATCTTTTGTTGCCTCACACCAACAATATTTATGGTATCCAGCAGCTTCCACAGGCTTTAGACCTTACAGACTTTAGACACTTAACAGACTTAGAAAGCAAAGTTTAAATCATGACCAGAGCTATGCAAAAACACTCCCTTATCGCCACCCACCTGACAGTGTACACCAGAGCTGGCAAATTATGAGGACAAAACACCCTGATTTCATAAAGCCTTACACCTACTAAGTTTGAAATACAGACTCAAATTGCTGCATGGTGTCATTACCAAGCAGCAAAGGGATGTTAGAGAAGAGCTTGCAGGACCCGTAGTGTGCCATCAGCACGAGCCAAAACACACAGAAATTACTAGAACTATTCATGTTAGTGCCAACCTGTGAAAAATGAGAAAGCAAACAATCACACTCATCTTAAACTCAGTCTCAATAAATCCCTTTACCCTTAAGAGATTAAAAAGTCAGTGCCCAAAGGTCACTGGTTTATTGGGTTGCTGTAATGTAATTGATACTGTCAGCCCCAGACACATAAAAATCACAGGTCAGATTCCTGAAACATAAAAAAGGATTTAGCATCACAAGATTAGGCTTCAATATAATTGAAGGCTTAATTTTAGCCCTCCAGCTTTTAATCTTTTGAAAATAACATTTCCAAGCTCTTTTTCCTGGCACTATGAAGGTTAAAACCTTACTTCCCTCAAAAAATAGAGAAGTATTTCTGTCATTCCAGCTGTAATTACAGAGAAATTACAGCCATCCTATAAAAGTATGGTTAATTACTAGCGTAATTATTGTCAACCAGCATCAAACTAGACTAACCTGACAAAAGCCTCATAGCACTGTTGTCAGAATTTTTTTAAAAATCAAAACAAAAACAAACCCCAAACTCTGTCAGGAGACTAATGATAAAATCCCTGGAGCTGACAATGCTGGCACATAGCAAAAACAACCAAATGCATTCAAATGAAAGTTTGTGCAGACTGTCACTGGGTATGTAACATGCAGAAAACATGTCTTTAAAAGCACACAGGACTGATTTCTTGTTGATACTAATGCACCAAGAACAGCAGCAGATGGGCAGCAGCGTTAATTTTTCATCATTCTCCCCACAGATTTCTGAGGGTCCAAGGAATGAGAGTAAGTGCAGCAGCCCCATAAAGCCAGATTTTCCCTCATTCCTTTTTGTAGCACTATAAACAAAGTAGTTGAAATTATGAGATTTTACTACATGTACTTAGGAGAAAAATTTTTTACAAAAAGTGAAATATAGTAATAGAAATTAACAGAAGTGTTTCCCTCCTTGAAATGACAGAGCATTCATGCCATTGAGTTTAAAATGGCACACTACCATGGTGAGTAGCTACCACCAAAAGTAATATTTGTAGTCCTCTGCAGCTCAGATAGTGGTACCCAACACATCTCATCTATGTGAGAATTAGCCTGCCTGGGGACAGGGTCTGCAGACACATTCTGGAGTCACTGTCATTTGGGATGCTCAGAGTCCTTGGACATACTTAGTTTCTCAATAGGATGTCCAAATTGTTGACCCTCTCTGGATGCCTGTGAGAACATGCCCCTGATGAGCCCAGCAGGCTGCTGGATCTCTGCCTTCCAAAGCCTGCTCATTTGTGATCCATTTCTGCACTAATTCAGCTATACTAAAATTACACACCTCTTTAAAAATAATGTTATCTACTGCTGGGATGATGATCAAGAAGCAACATTAAAGCCTCTGTACATTGACAAAAAGCCACATAGCAGAGTTACAGAAGGGGCAATTTTTAGTGACTAATGGAAACTTACAGGGTCTTAATGATTCAACTTGTCAGACACACAGGGACACAAGGGAAGCTTGGACCACCCAGAAAGACAAAAACTGCTGATCCCAGGTTGGGAATAAGGACAAGAGAATTTAGGAATCTCTAAGAGATATGGACTGCTAAGTGCATCTCCTCCACACATTTCTGCAGGGCTTCTCCTTCCCTAAAATAGCCCAGAAATTAATGACCTGGTTAATGCCTAATCATTATCTAATTTCATTTCTTTCAAAGATACTTAATTTTAACCTTTCCCCAGCTTTTTCCTAAGCAGTGCTTCTGCACTGTGCCATCTAGAGAAGTGACTCCAAATTTCAGCCCAGCTGCCAAAGCACTAACATGGACTTGAGCATTATGTTCCTTTGAAGCAGCAAATCAATAACTAATACTTCCCTCAAATGAACAACAATCTCTCATCAGCATATCAAGCAAGTTTGTTATAGTACAGATCCCCTGTGTGATGAGTTCACCAGTATCTCCTGCATGGCCCCAGCTCAGTTACTGGGGACACAGATGTCTAACTGGGGTTGGGACTTTGACCTTCTGCCTCATTTTAGCAGTGAGGAGGGCATGAAAGTGGTGCTAATTCTCCAAGAATTCCCTTTAAAGACTATTCCTGTCCCACTGATGTGATGTGACACCTAACCAAAAAGTTTTTAGGGAGGTGCATGATTGGATTCCAAAGGAAATCCTTCTGAGAGAAGGATTTGGCTGCATAAACTTGAAGAAATCATAAAGACAAACATGGTGATGTAAAGAAACAGAATGTAAATTAGGAAGAAGAAGAAGTAGAGAGAAAGATGAATAGATGTCTGATTTAGACAGGAGGGAAACTGAAGGCTTTTTCACAACACCCAAGGATGGTTCTGAATACATTTTTCCATGTTGAGTATTTCACTCTGTCACCCCCAAGCCTCTTTCACAAGCCACATCAGACATTAAAGCTTTTTCCCTCTAAAAATGCTAGGCACCTCTTCAGGGAAAAATGTTTTGAATGTCAAGAGAGAGTACTATAAAAACTCCAGTTGAAACTGCCACCATTTCCCTTTTAATATCACTCATTAAAAACATCTGCATCAAGAATTAAGGGGGACCATTATTTTCATGCTGTATGCAATTTTGAAGTTTCAGGTGACCATTCCATGGGATGTAATAAATCTTCTGTGTCTGTGAGCAGTTGATATGGTTTATTTTAATGGCCACAGTTAAAGGTTTCATGGGATCAGGCCACAACCAAATCTCTTTATAATAATTCTTTAGGCTACTGCATAATTTATAGCCCTTATGCACTTTTCATGATCTAATTTACCTTCCTCTTAAAATATTTTGTAAAACCAGTGTTCCATTTATAATGATATATATCCCATTATAAAATATACTCACTACTTTGTTACCAGAATAGCATTTTATGTGTGTAAACCAAGGGGCATTAGCATATGCCAGAATTACTCTCCCAACTCAGTGATATACAGAGCATAATGGAATTACGAGCAATTTGGTTCACACTGTCAAAAATATAAATGCAGTGAGATTTTAATAGCAGGCCTGCAAATAATGTTTCATAAGAAAACCATATTTTTGTAAATGAGATTTCCAAAAAAGGGTGAAATCTAGATGTGAGGTGATAGAGGGCAAGGGAAGGAGGCGTGGAATCAGCTGCAGGAATTGTGATCCTATGCTCATCATACATAACTACCCAGAAGGGAGAGAGAAAAAGGCAAACTCACTGGCTTCACCATCAGTATTGCTCCAAGACATAAGGGAATGAAATGGCAAAAAGGCTGTGGGAAAAAGCTGAAATTTTTGAACCATAGTGTCACATTATGTTTGGAAAAGACCTCCAAGACCATCAAGTCTAACCCTCAAGGCTGAAAGAAGATTCATTAAAAGTAATCAAACTAACACACCTGATGTTTTGGACTCTCTTTAACTAAAATGCCAGAAAGTGTTTCTCTCTGAAGCTGTCAGCAAGTGAACTCTCTGGGTTCCTGCAACTCAAGTTCTTTCTACCCATTTTAATGGTATTTAACCATAGCCAACTTAAACAGGATTTTCTTGGCCTTGACACTAAAAAAGTTTCTTTGCCCAAACCATACTTTGCTCTAAAGGCATAATGATATTTCAAAAGACACTCCAGCACATATTTTCTACCCCTTACCTAGCCTTCCCTAGGAAGAAGAAAACCTCTCATTCACTTAAGCATGTAGGAAAAGTTGTGAAGTGTAATTTTCTGATGTTACTGCAGTATACAAAATATTACACCACTTGTCAGGCCACAAGTCTTTAAACCAAGGGAGAGTTGAACAATATTTCTATTTGCACGGTTCTGTATATTTGCATGTACATATGGTGGCTGCCTTGCTGGAGTTATTTGTGATACCATAGATTTCATTTTTATCAGGGTATATTCCAAACCTTGTTTGTTTCCTGAAAATACCTGCACAAATCAAACACTGCAGAGTTAGGCTATATTTACTCCCAAAAATCTAAACTCTGAGCTGTATTACCTCAAATAATCACAGAAACCAAGTATCAGCAACAGTAACTTACACAGTTGTTATGTCCCTTTCTTTATTTCTTCATTTACTTATGCTTTACCACATCAACATTACCTAGCACCTGGCAAGAACACAGCTATATATTCAAAGATTTTCACATGCCTCACATATCAGTGACTGACTACAATAATGTCACTTAATATTTAACGTAGTATCACAGAACCTGTGCACTTATTCCCATTTTGTGTATCACGAAAGTGAAATAAAGGAAATTTTACTGGGTTTCCAATAACTTTTCTATAATTGAATGTTTGGGCCAGAGTCAAGAATAGAATCCAAATTGCTTCATTTGCAATGTTAGATTCTGAAACAGGCCCATGTTTTATCTCAGAGCAGTTCTCTTGGCAATTCCTAATGTCTCACAGGAGTACCTGGTGCCTTTACCTATTTCAAAGCCTGCAAGAGAAAGGTTTTAGTTTTAAGGGAGCTGGATGGGAACATATTTATTTCCCCCCGCAGGTATGTGCATGTGCTATGACAGCAGGAAGGTTCAGCTCTGTTATTCCCTTCCCTCTTAGGCTCTCTGAAAAGCCAAGCTCACTCCAATTTACAGTAGCTTGCACCAATTCAAGAACCCATTCAGACCCAAGACAGTGCCTATTATCTGGACAACAGCTGCTTTGATACAACAAAAAGGCTGTACAACAGTAATCCAAGGATACATGCTCCACTAAGTTAGATTTTGCTCCCATAGCCCATGGACTAGAGGCTGCAATTCCGCATTTCCCGAAGTCATCTAATACAGAGAAACAAAAATCCCACCTGCAGCTGCTCCACCAAATAATGACCAAGTCCTGTAAAAGACACAACATTTACCAGGTGCTTTTCTGCTTGTTATGAAAAGAAAAAAAAAAAAAAAAAAGGAATACTTTACACCCATATTTAAAATGCATCTCTGTTCCTGGAGGGTTACTGAGCACAAGACTGCATATTGCATTTGGCTGTGATAAAATCAAACTGTCATTGCCACTGGAGACTGAACACAGCTCATATATATCTTACCTTTTAAGCCCATTTTATCAAAGCTGTAGCACAAATAATGATGAATAGCATCTCTTTTTAAGCCAGCACAAACCTACCCCTCAATCTAGCAGAAACCACACAATACTTATCACTATTTCACAGAATCCTGTTTAAGCTTATAAATGCTTTTTTTTATTATTTCCAGATTTCATTCAAGATTTTTGTTAAATCCTATTGACAAAACTTGCTGCTTTTACTTCTCCCTATCAGTTGAAGATTTGTATTGGTTCTTAACCAGGAAGTTGCCTGTAAAACACAAACCTGGTGTCTATGTGCTCAGGCTCGGAAGCACCTGTCAAATTTTGTACAGAGCCAAGAGCTTTGATTTCTCAGGCAGCAGCAAAAAGATTTAAGACACTGAAAATTACCAAAGGCTTAAGTCCACCACCCTATCAAACCTTTAAAAAGATTAAATCTGTTTATTATATACTTTAAAAAGAAACTTCAATCTGCTTAAATAAATAATTCTCACTAGACAACACATGCAGTGTAAAGGGGTAACTGATCTTGGGTCACACTGCTTGACTCAGGTCAAACTGCTGATGTTCCTTTTACATGCAAGGTCTAGAGGGGGAAAAAAAGCCTTATATCCATTACTGGTTTTGCTGATTCTGTACCCAGGCAGAATTTTTTATTATTTCCTTGGCTTTTCACCAATGCTATTAAGCAGAATAAAAATCTAAAAACCCAGCCAAGAAGAGAGAGAGAGAGAGATTTGAATGCCACTGATGTGACATTCCCCCCTTGGGCCAATTTCCATGAACTATATGAGTTCTACTCTTGCCCTATTTTAAAGGCTTACAGGGCACATAAGCTGTGCAAGGGTCTTCTGAACAAGGCACTACACAGGCTTTTCCAAAATAGGGTGAGTGTGAGAAAGTCATAGTGCAGGAAGCTGAATGGCTGGCTTCATCCTTCTCACCTCCTAGGCCACACTTCCATTTGGAGCATATGAGAGATACCTAAACCTTTAGAAAACTTTCATGTGTCTGAACTACCCTCAAAATCAGGGGGAGATAATTTGTTTTGCAACTCTCACATATGTACTGGTTGTAGCCTGGGCTCTCCTGTGGAGCAGAAATCTTCAGGGGATGGCCATAGAATCATTGATTCTGTGATAATTCTATGAATCCATAAGTCTATAGATGACCTCATAGACCATCTTGCTCCATCCCCCTGCCATGGGCAGGGACACCTTCCACCATCCCAGGTTGCTTCAAGCCCCGCCCAAGCTGGTCTTGGACACTTCCAGGGACAGGGCAGCCACAGCTTCTCTGGGCAACCTGTGCCAGGGCCCCACCACCTTCACAGGGAAGGATTCCTTTCTAATAGCCAATCTAATGCTGCCCTCTGTCTAGTTGAAGGCATTGCCCCTTGTCCTGCCACTCTAGGCCCTTGTCTGAAGTCCCTCTCCTGCTCTCCTGTAGGGCCTCGAGGCACTGGAAGACTGCAATATAATGAAGACCAAAAGAAACCACAGATGAAAACAACCCAGGTGTCCACCTCTGCTGGGATTAGGAGAGTTTTAAGACCTGCCCCCTCAGAATTGCATCATGTTTTCAGTGCCTTTGAAAACAGGAAAATCCCAGTCTTGATCTTGTATAGATACTGCTGACTTCTCCAGAGCTGCTGCACCTTGCCACCTGCCTGAAACTTTCTTCATTCCTGGCCACTCTTCAGATTGCTCCTCAGCTTTTCAGAAAGATACCTGAAACTGCTTGGAAATGTTATATTTACCTACAACAAACTGTTTATCCATACCTGAGTGATAGTCCTAAGCCACTGAATCTTAGTAACAGCAAAGTCCTGGTGTACATCTTTTTCACAACAGCTCAATGCCAACAAGAGAGCACTCACCACACCTACCTGCCACATTTGTGCTGTGGAAAGGAAGCAGCAGGCACAGAACAGGTAACTCTATGAGCAATTACTTATTTTCATGAACATTTATTAGATTTGTACATGTTAACTTTGCCTGATGGGCTTTGGAGAAGGGGTGGCATAATTCTAAATCAACAGCGAGATTACATGTTTTATGGGTGTTTTTAAAAAATCCCTTTTGTTACATTTTTTGCATGTACATCTTAGAGCTTCCATATATATTTCCAGTCTCTGTTCATTGTTATTTATGTTTATGGGTAGTTTGAAGGAGACATTTCCAATGTAAATTGGAAATACAGCACAGAAAATTTAGTCTCTTTAGAAACCAAATTAAATAGAAGAGGAAAAAAGTAATGTCTGAGAATGATTTTCTTACCTACCAGCTCAGAAAACTGCAGGACATTGAACAGGTGTGGAGGGAAAGTGGGTGACAAAGTGCATCAAGAGAAGCAGATCTGATTAAAAAAAGGCAGGGGTGGGTTGGAAAAGCAATTGGGTTTAGAGACAACTCCGAGGTACACAGGGCTAGAGCTAGACACGGTCACTTCCAAACACACTTGGCTTGTATATTGGTGCGAGGCACAGCGGACAGAGACACGTAATACCAATTCTTCTTTAAATGTTGGTATTCCAGATGGTATTTCTCCCAGAGGGTTTGGGTTTGCTTGACTACTAATATTCACTACTACTTGTGCCCGCAAGCACAGAATCATAGAATCACTGAGTATGCTGAGTTAGAAGAGATCCATCAGGATCATCAAGTTCAACTCCTGACCCTGCACAGGACTCCACAAGAGTCCTATCCTGTGCCTGAGAGTATTGTCCAAACACTTCTTGAGCTCTGTCAGGCTTGGTGCTGTGACCACTTCCCCGGGGAGCCTGTTCCAGTGACCAGCCACCCACTGGATGAAGAACCTTTTCCTGAACTTCCTCTGACTCAGCTCCAACCATTTCCTGGGCTTCTGTCACTGGTCACAAGAGTGAAGAGGTGGGTGCTGACCCACTGCTTCATCTCATGAGCCTACTGGAACCACCTGCTGATTTAAGTAGGACACAAACTCAGCACAAACTGAAGTGGAAATCCCTGTAAGATACAATTTCTATCTCCCTTTCCCTAAGGGTGAAAGAGAAGTGGAGAGGGAATGAGGGTGAAAGAGAAGGAGCAGATAGCAGGGAAGTTACGGATGATGGTGGTGGATACATACGGTCTCTAAATCCCAAAGGTTCATCTCAGGGAACAAAAACACCAATTATGAGGAAAATAAAAAAGGTTGTGTATGTAAAATCACACTTGGTGGTATGATCACTTCCATTATTTCCTTACTGAGACGCTCCATCAAGCATCTGTATCTTTTCTCTACTTTATTGATACAAGTTTTATTGCAAATTTTATAGTAGTATATACCCGCTAAAAAAGGAAAAAAAAACCCCAAACCCAATGCTTCCATCTATCTCCAGTTGTTGAGATACTGGGTTTGATAGTGAGGAAGCCCAAGGCAGACCCAGCAGTGCTGCATGGATGCAGCCCATGCTGTCAGGCATTTGTTCTGTTTGGGTAAGAAACAGCTTCTCTCTCATTTCATGTCTGCTTGCTTACTAGGAGCTAGATGCATTAAAAGCAAAAGTCCCTTTATTACCTGCTCATCTGTCACTCCCATGTGCATTTGCTTCTCACACAGAAGATTACCTCTTTCAAGCTGTTCTTTCCCACTTTTGTTCTCTGCTGAGCTACTGCTTGTCAACATATTTATCTGTTTACTGCTTTCAGTCAAATAAGTAAAAAATAAAACCAAGTCAAAAAAGGAGCAGGAGGAGGAGAAGCTTCACTGTAGGCACTATATCTCTCTAGCTGGAGAGGGAAACATTGTCAACACCAAGTGATCTGATTCTTCCAAACAAAGGGATAAATGAAATAGGAGCATTTGCAAGGATCAGCTCTTCATGCTGGGGTAAAACCCAGATGCAGATTTGACCCATTTCCCACCTGTGCTGGCTCCAGCTGGAAACATCTGCATGTCAAATTATAAAGGTAGTGGCTGTTCTGCAGGGCAGAGATCTCCACAGGTTCAAGGTCTACACCATGGTTTGGGAAACCACCAAGGTCTTGCATGGCTCAGAGAGAACGGCTCCCAGCCTCATCAAAACTGCTCCTACGCTCATTACAGGTTAAACCTCTTGTATCTGGGCAGCATGAGACATCACCAAGTCTACAGGAAAAACAGGGAACTAGCTGCACATCCCACTTGACAGGCAGTTTTGAAGCACTGGCCTTTGCTGTGGACTTTTTCAACAAACAGGTTTTTTTCAGTTTTCAAAATCCTTTGGGAGTATGTAGAGATAGTAATCACAGAAATTCATTGCTAAGAAACTTCACCAGAATCATTCATGTTTCTCATTCATTAATTAATGCTAATGATAATTTAGCAGTCCCTTGATATGACAAACTTTTCTCTACATCCATAGCTCTTCTCTCACGGCCTCCCCATCTCTGCTCCCATTCCCACGCTTGTCTTGGTGTTTGTGGTTGTTTTTCCCATCTCTGTGTGGTACTGACAGGCTCTACGGATATGCTTGAATTTGTGACAACCTTGTTAAATCAAAACAAATCACTTCTTACATTCAGAAATCCACTTCACTGAAATAAACAGGGAAGTATTTTCCTGTACAAATCCCGGTAGCTGCAGCACTCTCAATGCCATTATTTGCAATAGAAGGAACACACAGGAGCGGCCTCTCTCAGCAATGATGAGCATCTACTTCTTGTGCTACAGGGCACCACAGAGATGAGATGAAGAGCTGTTTTCACAGAATTACAGAATGACAGAATCACTAGGTTGGAAGAGATCTACAAGATCATCGAGTCCAACCCAGCCCTAACACCACGCCCTCAGAGCCGTGCCACACCCCTTTGCCCACTCCTGTTTGCTGCACTCCCTAGCTCTTTTAATCACCCTAATTATGAAAGCCCTGCCCTGTTGCCTGCATGGCTAACGAGAACGAGGAACTCATATGCCCAGTGAGTTCAAGTTGTCTAAAAAAAAAAAAACAACTCCAAATAATTTTTCCAAGCTTGCATAAACGTTTTTACAAGTTCATATTTTCACTTTCACTCAGTTGTTCTTACTTGATTCCAGCTGATTTTTTAATCTTTAATTAAGACCTGTTGGGCCAAAGGAAGAGACAGGGCAAGAACACGTTTAAATAGATAAGAGAAACTAATACAGGGGTTGGAATATTGATCACTGAGATTTTAATTAATTTGATATTGATAGAAATAACACAGAATTGGCAAGAAAACATTCTTTTCTAGAAGGCTGTTGTGGACTTCTTTCATGATGAAAATCACACAGAGGGAGATAGTAAAAAGAAAGGGTTCTTCAGCCACAGTAATAAAAAAGCAGTGACTTCAGCAGGAGATGGACTGGGCCCTAATTGATGCAACACACGCAGAGAGCACAGCACATAATTTCAATATCGTCTTGCCAGGCTACCTAACAGATACTGAGCAGACACCAGCATCATCTTCTTTAATGCAATATTTATCAAGAAGCTATATTTTTCAAAGGAGATATTTATTGATGTCTTGTTGCCTGGCTGAACTGCAACATGCAGATGCTGTATATATTTCAAGGAGAATGTCATAATTATGAAATAGGGCAGAATGTTAACTCTCTCTTTTTAATTAATCTTCAGTTGTTTGCGGTTTGCACCGTTCATCACTGTGAACTGTCACCTCGGAAGCTCCTTTCTCAGAGCTGGATGCATTCAGTTCCTACTCTGCTTCCTTAGAGTAACTCTGAGCATGCAGGTCAAAATTCACCCTGAGAAACAAGTCAGCAAACCGCCTATGCACCACTTGCCTTCTCTAAATACAGTGTTTTGAGGCATAAATGATGAATTTGGCTTGCAGTGACACTCAGCACTGGGGCGAAACTCGCCCCTTATGATGAATTGGCTCCTGGAGAATTTTCTGTGATGGTTATCATCAGCTATGGTTCCTTTCCCTGTACTTTCTGCATTCCAGCATGAATCCTGGCACAGTTAAAGGATGATGTCAAGCAGATGTCAATACTCTCTGGACCCTGATCTCTTTGTTCTTTATTTACATAAAAAGTGTGGTTATTAGAATAGCCAGGATGAAAGTTTTTTTAACTCTGATTATTCCCAGATAAACCAGGAAGAACATGGAACAAACTGTATTATGAGTTTCCTTTCTTTCAGTTTTTTCGATATACTCAGTTGTTTATCCTTCACAGCACAGAGTTTCATAGAAGGTCAGGAAGGCCCAAACAAGTCAATAATAACAGGCAGGTGTGTAAGTGTCTATGTCCTGCAGACATAGACATGCAATCAGCTTTGTAGCTGGTAAAACACATAGCAAATCAAGCTCAGGATTTTCAGAGAAATGCTTTCCAACCTACATTCTTTGCCTGAATTAATTAGCAAATTTTTGATGTGCCAATGTGCATGCTTCCTAGTACATAATCAAAATGCTAATAATTCCCTTACATCTCGGTGGTTTTAACTTGATCAGTTCCCAAGGGTTTCCTTCCACTTATTGTCTACCTGCTGAAAGAAAGTTCTTCTCTTCAGTATTTATGAAACTGTACATGGCAGGCAAGGAAAACCAAAACGGGCCAGTGAGAAGTTGAATCAGAATGGGTGAAGGAGGTAGGAGCTGTCAGCAGCGAAGTAAAACAGTAATTGAATCTTAAAAGCTCAGTGCTACAGTAATAAGTGATAATAAAATGTTCTTTTAGTTGTCTCAGTAGTCTAAATTTTAGCTAATCAAGTTTGATTTCAATAGCCTTAAAAATAGAAGCTTAAAATAGACTTCAGAATAAGCAACATATTAAACAGTACCATTTATGCATTTGGAAAAGTTTGCAGAAGCTGATAGACTGGCATTTAGTCCGCATAATTTTCAGCCAAAGGTCATAGACTACAAAATGATTATGCTGAGGACCTCTGAACCTATTAGTGAAATGGAATTGGGTTCCCTCCACTTGTGCACCTCTTGTTCCGTCCTCAAGCTGAGGACACCAAAAACCAATGAGCCACTTAAAACCATTCATTGATGAAAGGATTTTAGGGAGGATGAGGAAAATTGCACCTTAGGAGCACCATGGGGACACCACAGGGGATGTGTGCTGCAACCCACCACCCTCTCCTAAAGCACTGGTTCTTTCAGAAAGTAGGGCTCCACTCCTGCACATGGGTTGGCATCTGGCACTGCCTGGATAGAGTGGTGGAATCTAATTGAACTGCTTGGGTACACATGAAAAATGCAGTGGGATGGATGTCTATGTGCCAAGATAGGGATGCATTCCTGGGTGTTGCTTAGCAACTCTGTACATTCACTCCATGGGCTGCTAATGGTCACAGAACTGCCTGGCTCCATCACGCAGGGCTGCTCTGCAGAAGAGTAAATACCATTTTCATCTGTGACTGGTTTTTCACAGATCCATAAAAATTCATGGAAGCACACACTTTTATGCATTTGACTTCTCACAGCTGGGGAAGCTTACAAATCTTTGACTCCAACAGGAGAAAAAGGAAGACACTAAACTTTGTCTCTGAAACGGTAGTGCATGTCTGAGGCTTTGCTCTAGGATAACACTGGAATTTCATGGCAAGTCCTTATGAAGAGCCTTCAATCTCAACCTTGAATTCAAAAATCTAGCTCAATTCTTCTTGGGATTCCACTGATTCCCAAGAAAGACGCACCTGAATTCCCACCCTCTGGCATACACAGAGCACTAATGGTGTTACACAGGTGTAATCCTGACCAAAATCTTCTCCTGCAACCTCAGCATAAGAATTTGGCTGTCATCTCTATCCACTCCGTTGGAACCCATCAATAGCTGCTGCAGAAAGAAGAAAATGCTATTTATGTGATGTGTGCTTTCTAAACTTGCATTTTTCAAGTTCATGATGTTAATCAAAATAAAAAAAAAAAAGGACTACAAGTTGCCTTTGGTAAAGATTTTTGGCCCCACACTATTACAGCACCTTCTCCAGCTACACCAGCATCTGCCATTCTCATGGATCATCTCAGAAGTCTCCTCCTCACAGGTATTTTTTCCCAAATGAGACCAACCTGGACTGTGCATTACATCCAGCCTCTGCCAGACATCACCCAGAAGGAGCGAATCTCCCTCATGTTCCACTCAAAGCTGAATGTCTACCGCTGAAGCAAAAACCTGTGTTAAAGGTTAAAACAACACACATCAGGACAGCCTGTGCCCCGAGAGAGCGAAATGTCTGCTTGAATTCAGGTTCATAGCCAGGCCCTGTTCGACTTTATTACAAAGGTCTGAAACAAAGCACAGCATAAAGTATTTCAGTAAGGTGCTTCTTACTCAAAGCACCAAAATCCTCCTGGTATTTTATAATTTTGTGCATTATAAAAAGAAAAAGTAGTAGCAATTAATTCAAGGGGTTATTTAAGTATTTTTGGGGGGGGAGATGAAATATATTTTTTTGCAATGACTTAATTTGGATAGGAAAGAAGTGAATAAACTGCAACGTGTGCAAGTTTTTGAGAGAGGTGACTGTTTTCTGAGTGTCATTTAAGCATAGTGCTACTTCTAATACCATTCTGTGACAACAAATTCAGACTGGAAAAGAGGAAAGCTAAAAAAATTTTTAAAAGGAGATCTTGAAACTTTGTTTCTACTCTCTTCACTTGTTAAACTCAGTATCTAAACAGGAACAAGCCCCCAAACCAGAGTGTCCCTGTCCTCTATCAGAGGACTCAGTAACAGTTATAAAGGACACTTTGAATACCAACCACAGGTGGAAACCAAGAACCAATTGCTAATCCAACGAAAATACTAATGACAAAAGCAATTAATTAAAATCTCAATTTATAATTATCAAACAAGTTATTATGAGGTTACCAACTGCAAGTCGACCACTTAAAGTGCATCTCAGAGCAACAGCTTGGAAACCAGGTAAAACAAAAATATGGGATGCTAATATTCCAAAATCAAAATGAAATCTTTTCACTCCATTGACAAAAAAGGTTTTAGTTGCATGGAAATATTTGGGGTTCTTCTTCAAATATATTTGCAGTTTCTAATTTTTCAATGAATCTTGATGTATCAATCCTCTATAGAAGAGAAATGCTAAATTTCAGATAGTTCTAATAAATAACACAGTGTCCATACACAATCTATTGGTAAGACTGACAGCTGTTTTTTAGTGCAAGATTTGCTGTTGTGATTCTCTCTTTTTCTTTTTTGTTTGCAGTGCAGAATTATATTCGTAGCATCCTGCATCCCACAGCACTAGTAACACTGGACCAACAAACAATCCTTCACAATGAAGCCCTGGACCCAAAAGGTCATTTATCCAGTCACAAGCTGAAAACCCTCGTACCAGTAGGACACATTTAGTTTGTGGCCTAAGTCCCTTGCAGGAGATATGAATAGAAATGTTCAATGAGCCAGGTCATGCAGTAGTGTACACAAGCCTTGCTTTGGCTCTTCACTATTGTGACAGGCACGGGAAACATTTTCCTCCTGCTCCAGGCTACAACAGTTCAGAGACCCGTGAGGTAGGACAGTGGCACATTTCCATGTTCATAACACACCCAAGGAAGTTCTGTTCCATTGCCTCTCGGTTTCCATAAGTCCACGAATACCAGGAAGCACATTTCACATACCAGATCACAATATACACTCACAGGGAGAGAGTGACTTAGCATCCTTTAACAGCCCTCTGTTAGTCCTAGAAATTAATTATGGTCTTAATAGTTTACTCTATGCTCACCGAGAATGCCTTTGACCTCTCTGTCCCTCTGGCACCTCTTTTCCCAGCCCTTCTGAACCCCCAGGCATCCACCAGATACCCCACGGCATCTCACTTTGCACAGTCAGCACAGCCAGAGATAATCAGTGCTAAGAGGTGTCACAAATGCAAAAATTCAGTATGTTTCAAAGGGGAAGAAAACTAAATTTATATTGTTTTTGTCTTCATGTACAGGCAAACATGCATCTCCAGGTAGACATAATCTGAGGCAGGTAAACAGACAGTTTGACAAACACAGGAATCCAGGGTGGTGGGGAAACCTCCATCCCTGCCTGACACATTGTCCTGGGGTGACTTTATGATGCTTGCATCCCCAATCATGTGTTCTGTTTATGCTGGATATCAAGTTCTGCACCTTTAAGACTGGATCTGAGAGAGGAGGAGGCAGAGAAGAAGCTGCAGTTTTTTAGAAACTGCCCCGCATCCTTCACACCTGTGCTGTCTGCAGAACGGACAGCGGGACAGAGCTCTCCTTTCCTTCTGGTTAGTTTGTAGCTTGCTGAGGCAGCAAAGTTCCCCAGATGTGTTTTTTTTCTTTTTCTTGGAACTGACCAGTCTGCTCTGGACTGCACACCCAGACAAACACCGGGAGCTCACCCCTGTGCCCACCGGGCCGGGACGCGGCATTCCAGCACAAGGACTGATCAGAGACTGAGTGAGCTGAGCTGCTCCCACGACAAGGACTTTCTGAATCTGCCATCTCTTCAGAACAGCGAGAGGCTTCATTCTTTAATATATTTTTTTTAATGCTTATGAATACTTTGCTTGTTAAATAAAAAATTTTTTCCACTTTTCTCCAAGGAAATTTTTCCCAAGCCAGCTGGGGGAGAGGCCACTTGATTTTTGCTTTCTAGAGGGACCCCATTAGGGGGTTCCCTCCCAAATTTGCCCTAAACCAGGACACACATCCACTCCATAGACCCTGGGAAGAGTCAGATGTGAAGAGCACTGTGGGGTGTCAGGTCTCAGCTTGCAGCAGATGAGCTTAAATTACCTTAGATGGGGAAAAATCCCCAGTGGGGTCATTTAACCATGCACTCATTTTATAGGAGGAAAACACTGAATGTAAGTGTATCCTGGAGAATGACAGCCTCTTTCTCTTCATTCATTTTGCCACAGATATAGAAGAATGGCAAGCATCACACAAGCTTATACACACTCTTTTAGTACAGTGTTCACTCAGAGTGGGATGTGCTCTCACTGGACTGTCCATGGTTAAATAACCAAGGCTTTACTTTGTGTTGCTATCTTATAAAAAGTAAAGTAAAAAATCTAAATTCACTGTGCATAGGAAGGAGTGACAGATGTACAAAGCCTATGAAGGCAAAAGAGTTGTCTTTCAAAAGTTGAAAATTACATTGATTTCTATTGACTGGTTTTGTTCATTATGCACTTGGGAATATTCTCTGCTGCTCCCAATGCAGAGCTGTATCCATGAATTTAAGCAGACTATTATACTGACAGAAAAATCACATCCTTAACCTTAGATCCTCAGAGGTACAATTATTAACCTTTGGGACAGCTTTTAAAGAGCAGTTTTGTGCATAGAAAATGGCAACTTTTGGCTCGTCATGCAGAGCTGAACAGAAAATTATATTCTTGTGTGTCAAAATCAGATAGGATGGGCATAGCCCCCACCTCAGTGAGTAGATCAGCTTCTCCACAGAGTTCAGTGAGGGCTTAAAAGAAATTTCTGTGATGCCCTATTGGATTGCCACAGGCTCACTGATTCAAACCTTTTTAGACATCATAAGGCATTTCCATTAGACTGATACAGCAATTTGTGCATTTATCCACATGCTCAAGAGATGGGAGATTTTTAAAGCTAAATGATCATTCTCTATTAGATTTGCATCTTCTGATTTCTTTCCCCTGGAGATTAACCCTTAAAGCTTTCTTCCCTTTTCGAAATAAAACTTATCCAGGATGGGAGTTAGAATGCAGCACTTCTGCCTATACAGCTGTGACAGGAGGAGGAGAAGGACAGGAGATGTAAACCACTCACCCTCAAGCCTGCAAAAGCAGCCCACACTATCCCACATTAGAGAGGTCCAGGCTAAGAATCAGTTCAATAAAGAGAAAAATTGATTTTTTTTTTAGATCTTTTTATGTGAAACGATCCAAGGAGATGCTTCACTGTCTGCACAAGTGCAGGGGGCAGTGGGATGGATCTCTCCTTTCCTGGCAGCATGTGTTCAGTGATGGGGGGAAAATGTCATATAGTGGAAAAGGTTCTTTCCTTAATATTTTTGGCTTTTACCAATTTCATAGATCTGGAGGTTGAAAACTACCTAAGCCTCACTTGTGTCAGGAATATGCTGGGGTTGGGATATTAATTATAATTAAGATATTCCTTCTTTAAGGTTTTCCTTCATGTGCTGGCTAGGGACTGATGGAAAGGAACTTGCTGGGAGCTGATCCCATGCAGGAACCTGGGCTAGTGGGTGGACAGAGGTGTGGAGCGTGGCCAGCCCAGCAGCCCCATGAGGCCAGGGAAAAGCTGTATCCCCAGCTGTAACACAGAGCTGCAGCACCACAGCCAGAGCTCCCAAGGAAACTTGTCCTGTCACTATCCACCTGTTAACATTCTGTGAATTATGACCAGCCCGAGGACATGAATGCAGCTGTTTTAAAGCGACATGAATTCCCATTTCTAGGACGATATTCTCAGCTCAATCCTTTACCAGATGTGCACAGTATCCTCCACTGCTTCATGGATTTCTTCCATTATTATTATTATTATTACTACTATTACTGTTATTATCAACCTTCCTTCCTTCTCTCACCATCTCTAATGCCAGGTCCAGAGCTGCACTCAGGATTGCACCTGTGAAATTAGTTCAATCTCTCCTGTTTCCCTGTTCACGTGCCTGGCTGCTGCCTTAACCTCTGTCCACACAGGGCATTACTACTATAACGTGGTTTTATAAACTATTCCCTATCCTTCCAGTTTATAATCATGAGCTGAGCCATGCTGACACACACAGGGTTAAACTGAGCAGATAAACAGTAGCCAAGCAAAACCAGCACCATCCTCATCATCCTCAAACCACCAGAGGTCTTCCCTACTTATCAGAGAGAGAAGGAGATTGAAGTCTTGTTTTAGGTGCTAAGCCATCAGAAAAAAATTCAAATATAATTTAAACATGTTTTTAGATAATCTATTTCTTCTTTAAACATAAACCAGCCCAATGACAAATACACCAACATACACATCAGAATTGCACAGCACAATTTTCTCATTATGCACAACAAAAGTAATTCATACAATGATTGGAGACTAATATTAAAGCAAATTATTTATTTAATTACAAATAGCACTGCTGTAAGTCAAAGGAAACCCCACTCACTAAATAACTGGGAACATAATTACTTCAAACACATCCCATGGGGCTTATTTCATCATGCTTTCGTGACCTCAGAGCAGATAATGTAAAGAAAATGGACCATGTGTTTTCCCAAAGAAATGCAGTCATCCAATTCCTTTCCATTTTCTTTCACCTAAGGCTACTGAAAAGCACCCAAATCACTCAAGATAATGAATAATAAAATTTAGAAAAATGCCATCTAATCCTTCCTTATTTGTTCCTGGAGCTGATGGATAAAGTTATTTGAATCCTTAAGGATGAGTCTGGGTGGTGAGGTAGTGAACACATTAATGCAGTGGGAGTAGCTTGGCCAAAACACCTGTCCCTGTGTGGAGGAGCCAAGGGTTAGCAGCCAGTGTGGGAAATGGGATAGCAATGACTGTGTATAAGGTAGGAGCAGACATTTGTACAGAGAGGAAAATCAGACCCCAGGGATCAGCTCAATGACCGAGCACACAAAGGGCACCTGCACATTGAGCACCAGGAATAATAATCACTTTGAAAGCAGCTGTGAACATCTTGGCAGAGAACCTTCTCTTTATGGAGAAATCTCTATTCTTCCCTGCGATCTGAGATTACCAAATCTCAGTTTGGGTGATGGCTCCCTTTTTGACTGTAGTTTCCATGTGTGCAAATGTCACAATGGAGAGGGTTATGCACTTGTACATCAGCAGTGGTTTTGGCTTTCCCACTGGAAATCCTTTTAGTTCAAAGATTGCCCTAAAGGTCAGAAATCAGTGCCACATTTTCAGGGGGCTGGAGTTAAGATTAAAGTCTGTGTTATAGTCCAGCTCCCCACTTTGGAACAGCCACTGCTGTGCTGGGGTGCAGGAGAAAGCCTGACACAAGCTCCTGATGGGATCCCACATGGAAATCATGTTCTTTGGAGCTAAAATAATCCCACCATGATTGACCTGGGAGAAATGCAAGAACCATACAACTTTTACAGAGGCCATACAAAGTGCACTGAATAACACACAGGTGCTCAACATCTCACCAATGTATCTGCAACAGTGGAAACAAGTTACCCAGAATTTCCATGGATTTCATCTGCCAGTGAAATTCCAAAGGAAACTTCTGCTTTGAGAATCTGGATGTGCTCTACAGCACTGGCTGGTGCTGACAACTACATAAATCTCTATGTCTGATCCTGAAAGGCTCCTTCATATTTTTTTTAGCTGCCCTCACGGGGGGAGAACCTGTGAAGCACTCACCAGCTGGCAAGTGACACAGCATCCATGGCTCTTCTTGCTCAAGAGAAAAGACAAATGGAAATTAACAGATTTTAAACCTCAAATTCTAACAAACAAGCACTCACACTCGCATTATCAGGGGGTTGTTTCCCCTCACAAAGGCAGCCATGTTGGGAACAGGGGTCCTTCAACCAAACTCAAGTCCAGAACTGCAAGAGCTCAACAGCTGTGCACCTTGATGTCATGCCGCAATCTGGCTCCAATTCATCAACTCAGTTGCTTCCCGTTTATCAGATTAATTAAAGACTGAAATTTGATTTTAAATTGATGTTTTAATTTTCAAGCTGTATTAGATTTCCCTTATGTTCAGAATATAAAATATTATTCTTCAGTCGTGTTCAAATCAAAGACAAATAAGGTATATCCAGAAATCTGTTCTTACCCCTATATTTAAGAGACTGGGAAAACATTGAGAATATGGGTGAAGCAAAAGTTCAAGTACAGGAAGAAGATTAGGAGGAAAATAAATTCGTATTCCTTGATCTAGTAACTAGCCAAGGAGATTTTTAATACAAGGACACCCAAAGGGGAGTTACATGCTAAATATGGTGTTGAAAAGAAATTCTACACTTGTGCTCTAAGTAGGAAGTGAACTAGAAGGAAACTGAACACTAGAGCACATTTTAAAAGATACCAGGGGATATTTCCAAGGTGGGTGTGTTGGTTTTGCATGGCCTAGTTTTGGTAGCAGGAGGCCACAGTGGTGGCTTCTGTGAGAAGCTGCTGGAAGCTTCTCAGAATGCCCAGCAGAGACAATCCCTGATAGCTCTGAAGATGGACACGCTGGTGGCCAAAAGTGGGCCAGTTAGAGATGATGGTACCACCTCTGTCGTGACAGATTTAAGAAGAAAATCAAAACAAAGTGAAGCACAGTTTTTTCCTCGCCAGAGAAGAGGAGGAGGTGAGAACATGTGAGGGAAACAGCACGGAGACACCAAGGTCAGCGGAGGAGGGGAGGAGGTGCTGCAGGGGCCGCAGCAGAGATTCCTCTGCAGGCTGTGGTGAGACCGTGGTGAAGCAGCTGTGTCCTTCAGCCCATGGGGATCCACGGGGGATGCAGAGATCCACCCACAGCCCATAGGGAGGTGCCCCTGCTGGAGCAGGTGGGTGCCTGAAGGAGGCTGTGATCCAGTGGGAGACCCAGTGGAGAGAGGGGC
The DNA here is from genome assembly GCA_013400495.1 of Nicator chloris. Lineage (NCBI taxonomy): Eukaryota > Metazoa > Chordata > Aves > Passeriformes > Pycnonotidae > Nicator > Nicator chloris. The sequence continues at coordinate 560,983 of WAAE01015860.1, read as the reverse complement.
CCTGCTCCCAGGCTGGAGCAGCCTGTCCTTGGAGGACTGAACCTCGTGGAAAGAGAGAGTCACATCGCAGCAGTTTTGGGAGGACTGCTGCTTGTGAGTTTGGAACCACTCCAGAGAAGTTCACAGAGAACTGTCTCCCATGGGAGGGACCCCACAGTGCAGCAGGGGAAGGACTCCCCTCCCTGAGCAGCAGAGGAGAATCTCGGTGATGAACAGAACAAACTCCCATGCCATGTCTCCCTGCACTATGGATGGGAAGGAGGGAGGGGTTGGGGGGGAAAAGGGTGTTTTTAAGGGCTTACTTTACTTCTCATCATTCTCTTCTGATTTTGTTAGTCATAAATTCTCTTTGTTCCTATAAGTTGAGCCTGTTTTACCCTTGGAATGTTTTCTCCTGTGCCTTATCTCAATCCATGAACCCTTGGTTAAATTTTTTTCTCTCCTCTGCCCAGCTGTGGCAGGGAAGAGTGAGTGAGTGAGCTTCATGGGCGCCTGGCATTGGGCCAGCATCAAACCACAACAGTGGGAAACCTACACCTTTAGGTAGGTAGTCAGAACAAATTAGCTGTTAACAGGCATGGCTGTCATCATCTTGTCATACAACACCCCAGGTTCAGGAGTCAGTGTGGGAGAGGGGGAGCAAGATGAAAGTCTTACAGCTGGAAGCCCAGATGTTCAGGGACCTCTCTGTGAGATGCTCAGTGTAAAACCAAAGAGAAAAGTTAATCTACACTGCACCAAACTGGGCACTTCAGGATGAATTTGCAAATATTGATGGTGAAAATACAGAAAGCACCTCCAACATCCCAAGAACAGCAGGAGAAAAGACAGACATGTACTTAGGACTTATGTCCTGCTTTTAAATGATCAAGGTCCCCTTTTAGCCTTACTGTAGTCTTCCACTCTGTTTTCAGATAAGGCATCAGTTCACTCTGTGCCTCAGCTCTTCTGCTCTAAAATGGACGCAATAACAATTTTCTTCTCCCAGCACTGCCTGTCTCACCCAGATGTCAGTGCAAGCTTGTGCCACACCACCCACCTGTACATTAGGAAGTCTATTTTCTGAGCAACAGACACATGAAAGAAGGTATTAGCTAAAGAGACACAATGTCAAATATTATGATTGGAATTACACAGACAGCACCTGGCCCTCAGCAATGTCCCCACTGAGGTCAGCTGGAACTCCTGTCTATTTGTGCCTGGAAAATCTCCACTGGAACACATGACCTGAAAAATCATAGAATCATAGAATGGTTTGGGTTGGGAGCGACCTTAAAGACCACCTAGTTCCAACTCCCTCCCTGACACACCTCCCACTAGACCATGTTGTGGTTCATATGTTAAAGTAAATGGATTCCAAGTTCCTGAAGGTGTAGGTGAGGAAAAAAACATGGAAATCTAACCATTAATCTTCTCTATCTTAGAGCACAATGTTTTCCAAAGAGGCTTCAACTCATCTCCTTCATGTGCATTTACAAAACTGCTCACTTGTGCATATTAAACTGGATTTGAGAGTGGTATAGGCTATTTTCAGGACAGGATTTAGAGTTTACATTAGAAGATTTCAGTTTAGAAAAGAAGTCAGATAAGCAGAAAAGAAGTCAAGGAATATGGTTTTTTCATTGCATTAGCCTGCAGCAATTTCTGTTTCAATATAAAAAAAGGAAACCATCACAACTCATTGATGCAGAAGTGTATAGGTAAATGTCAGTGCAAATACAATACAAATCTCTCCTAATATCATTTGATGTGGAAAAAGAATACTGATTTTTCTGGCTTTTAACTTCATACAGGTCTGTGATTTCATAATGATGTTTGACTCAGGAAATTAAGAGAGAAGATCTGTGCATTTAGAGAGGGTTAATAGGCTCACCATAGATAATGTAAAAAGATGCTGCCAAAACCGTAATAGATGCAGATCATTTAAAATTTGACCTTAACACTTAAGACCAAAGACAATACACATGAAAGACGGTTCAGTGTTTGCCCAGTAAACAGAATAATGATAAATTGGCCATGTCAACACAACCCAGGTGCAAATGTGGTTTAAGGGATGTTATGACAGCTCTCTGTCCAGAGAAGCAATTGTTTTCTTTAGAGATTTGGCTTTGTTACAGGCAGTTTTAGAAATGCACAGAACAGGTAAAGCCAAACAGCCACAAAAAGGGGAATGATGTAGCTATGAGTGGGGAGTTCAGGACAAGCTCTAATTAAGTTTAGATACTAGGAGGAAGTTCTTGACTTAGAGGTTTGTGAGGCCCTGGCACAGGTTGCCCAGAGAAGCTGTGGCTGCCCCATCGCTGGAAGTGTCTAAAGCCAGGTTGGACGGGGCTTGGACCAACCTGGGATAGTGGAAGATGTCCCTGCCATGACAGTGGGTGGGAAAAAAATGAGCTTTAAAGTTCCCTGAAGCCCAGACCATTGTGTGGTTCTGTGAGAAGGTCGCAGAGGTGTCCTGGCTGGTAATGCAGCAGAGAGTCTTCCAGGTGCTCTCAGGGAAACCATGCTTACGACATAAAGGTGCTTCTGTCTTTCAAGCAAAGGCTTCTTTTCAAAATTACAGATCCTAACAAATCACACAGCAACTGAGAAGAATGTAATAATCATCAGAACCTTTAGGATACATCACTGAATAATAAACCACAGCAAAGCACTGGGTTTCCAGTGAGCTGAAGTCATCCCACTCTTTATCTCTGCACCTGTGTGCAACATTCAACAAAAATGCTGGTGAATTTTTGTCTTTACTTACATTTTGGGCAAGTCACTTGCTTACTGCTCAATGACCATTCAGTTAAAAGGAAGATCAGCCCAACCCCCAGGCACATCCCAGTAATCCAGGTCTGTGATGCCAAACCTGCAGAGTCCTTTGATAACACTACCCTTCACTCTGGAGACTGGGAAACTCTCTTGGTATTAGCTTGTTTTTCCCTTTTACACCTTTTCACTTGTGGTAGAGTCTCCTCACCTCACATATGGGCATGTCGTAATAGAGTTTACCTCCACCCACGTTACTCCAGCAATTAATTTTACACCTAAGCAACTTGGCTAAGAACATCTTGTTTCTAGCCCTGCTGAGACTCATCTCCAGGTTTGTGTCCTTCACTGAGCCATGTGCAGATGTGTGTCACAGCCACCACAAATGTGACGGAAGGCAGGAGGCCAGAGCTCAAGAGGCAGCAGTGAACATGCCTGCCTGGTCCTGGCAGCCCACATTGGGGCAAAGCTTGTTATACTCTCCATACAAACTTTTTATTCCCTTTATAAATGAAAAAAAAAAAAAAAGAAAAAAGAAAAAAAAAAAAGGAAAAAAAAGCACCTTCCATGAGCCTGGTTTAGTGCAACTTCTCTGTTCAAAACCATTCAAACTATAATGAGCTCATGAGCTCCTCAAGGAAGATTCTCTGAGTTAACTAAAAGATAACATAAGAATAGATAAATTAACAGCATTACAACCCTAAAGGGACAGTTTCTTTCAGAATTAAGTCAGTCTATTTTATTAAGCTTAACTCACTTTCAAGGAAAATATTTTTGAAGGGAGCAATGAGTGATATAAAATATAAGTTTCCATCAAAGAGCAAATATAATTGTTCAGTATAGGGAGAAAAGAAAGAAACAATAGCAGTTTTAATGGCACTGACACTGAATTAAACCTGAGCTTGACAAACCTTGGAAAAATATAACACTATAATAATAAATATTTAAATTGTATTATCCATTGGGAATCAGGCTCTCTTGTACTATGCATGTCTCAGATGTTTTGTCACTTCTATATGATTGCTGCTCTACATAAACAGTTCCAAGTCAGAATTTACTCCTGATTTTTCTCTCTGCCCATGTACAGCTGAAACTTTCCTTCCAGGTGGCAGGTCTGCGAGAAGGGAAACCATTCTCACCACTTTCCAGGTGTTCAAATAGCTGAAATTCTCATTTATTAGTCTACTCTGAAGTGAGTATTCTAATGAGAGGAAAATATGGATTCACCACAGAAAATCATCTTGTGCTCTCGCAGCAGAGTTTCTCAGGATGAAATTCTGGCCACATGGAATTAATGACAAAGCTGCCTTTAAGTTCAGCACAGCCAAAATTCCAGTCTTCATAGCTAAACCTGCAGCTTTAAAACACAGAATGACCTGGGCTTATGAAAACTGAATTATTGTTATTTAGGTTTAATGCTTATAACGTTAGTAATTTCTTTAATGTATGCTCATTCAAACCCTGAAATTTATAAATAATGGCCTACTTACCCCCTATGTTTACTTATGTAAACATATATAATTTTCCTATTCAAAGATAGAACTTATTTTTCCAGTAACGCTTTCTCCTCTACCTTTTTGTGAAAATAACTATCCAGTAAAGAGAAAAGAGAAAAAATTTATTCTGAAAATAATTTCTATTTTTCAACAGAAAATTTAAATCAATTTGATGCGTCACCTGGAGTAAAGTCAGAAATCTCAAACAATGACATATGGCAGAGTACCTCCAGCACTGCTGGGAGCACCTCTTCTCACATGACAAATCTGCATAAGAGGCTTTGAAGGAGAGCAAACATGTCTAAACCAGGGAAATCACAGCTCCTGACCTCAAGGAAGGTCCACAGCTCCACAAACTCTATAACCCCTACTGATATCCACAGCCCTCAAAAAAAAAAAACAACCCTGGACCTCCTGGACACATCTATGGGCTGCAGGATTAATTTCTCACTCAAGTCCAAGGGCAGAGCAAGCTCCAAGCAAAAGAAGCTCAGTCTGTGTGAAACAGTGTTTGGAGTGGCCAAGCTCTTAGAAAGGGCACGGTCTTAGGGTGGCAAACAGGAAACCTGCATTTTTTGAGTGGATAATTAGCTATATATAGAATCATAGAATGATTTGGGTACGAAAGATCTCAAAGCTCATCCTTACAAACCCTCTGCTATGAGCAGGAACAGCTTCCACTAGACCGGAAGCCCTGTCCAACCAGGCCATCAATACACTCCACACTTGGTAGCAAACAACTTCAGTCTACATTTTGCATTTGCACCATTCCTCATCTAAAAATTTCACAGCAGGAGATGAATAGCACTCAGACCTTTCAATGTTCAGACACATTATTTTCAATGTATACACAAGCCAAGGCCAGCAGCACATGCCATGGCTTCCCAAGGCACTTTCCCAAGGCTGTTTCCAGAGGCATTACACACATCACTAATTAATTATAACAATTTCACCTGCTCCAGTCATGGGCTGCAGCTTTGCACCATCCAGGGGGATGATGACCACAGGACTGCTGACCACACTGTCCCCCTGCACAGAGGTGCCCATTTGCTGGGTCAGACCACACAGCCTTTATGGCACCCACCTGTGACTACATAATTTTATATTTTGTCAAGCACCTGGTTGTTCATTCTGGGCAAAACCTCACATCTCTCTCTCTGCCATGAAAGCCATAGTGGCAAGTGAAGGTGCACAGTTAAAATGTCCTTTAATTCTTATAAGCTGAATCTACATAAAGCTAAATTTAACAACCTTGCAATGAAAACCTCATCTTTGTCATTTTACTTCAACTGGGAATCTTGAAGATAAAAAGGCACCATTTTCTAATTTATTCATTAATAAGAAATGTGGTATGTAGAACCTTTGGCTTTAGGGTTTGATTTAGGGTTTTTAAAATTTATATTATTTATTAATATTTTCTTTTAAAATCAATCCTACATATATATAAACTGTTATGAATACATAAACCTATAAGAAGAACAAATCTTTCAAATAGAACAGTGGAATTATAAACATTTCTATGCTCTGAGTCTGTACTCATTAAATTATCACAGTCCTAATTTTCCTTTCAAGGTATACTGGCCTCTGGTAAGGCAACAGCCAGGGTCAAAAGCAATTCTACAAATAACTGTCTTTCCTTAATCATGTCATCTTGAACACATTAGAAATCCTATCAGAAATGTTTTTCTCAAATACTACCCTTATACATACAGAAAATATCCACAAAAACCTCCAAACACTACAACAACCAAATACCCCAAAAACCAAACAAAAATTACAAAAAGTAAAAAATGGCAAAGATTTTGCCTAAAGCAGCCAAAGCAAAAACTGAGTGAAGACCTCAGGGCTGGAACTGCTGGCAGGCACTTTAATTTGAAGACAGTGTAAAACATGTAGGGAATCCAGCATGCCACCCACAGGAGAATATTAAAATGTTTCCCTTCTATTATTATGCTTGTCTATATTTTGTTTTAAAATTCACATAGGGATTGCCAGAGCTTGTTAGCTGGCTTTAATAGTTGCATTAAAATCCTATAAACCAATTGTGTAGTGACTAAGTTAATTACATTCAAATGAGATATTTCTCTAGAAATATGATAAGGAATTTATAAAGAGATATGCTCCTGTCTGTGAGTCCAAAAATAATAACCAGCCAGCAACCCAAATACCCAAATCCAGCTGTAATATGTGATTAAATTGATGGCTGTGTGCATAAGCAAACTGCAACAATGGCAAGAGATCACAAGAAAGTATTAAACTGAATTATTTACCCAATAAAACAATGAATGAAAGCAGTGCACTGAGCTTTCCTCATGGCCAGCAGTTTAGCTTCCAGACAAAGGTGGGAACCTGATCCTAAGCCCCTGTTATTTTTTTTTAATGAGCAGGACAAGTATATGACACTATAATAAGAATCTCTTTTTCCATTGGTCTGATAAGCAAACCATGAACTTTAACTCCCATCAAACACAGATGATAGTTTGTGTGCTGAGCAAAAAAGCCTCTTTAGAGCTGAAGTAACTTATGGGTCCTGTCTTGCCCTGCAGGTGCCTGCTGGCTCTGGGGCCTCCTTCTCTGCTAGGGCATGTTATTTTTGTCAGACTGCAAGTCCCAAGCACTGGTGCTCTCCCAGATGAAAAGTTTAGGTTACTTTGGGCCAGTGGTCATGTTAAAAGAGCTCAGCTAACAAGCCAACATCAAAAAAAGGCACAGAGCAATTCCAAGGCACAAGAGTGTTTTACCTCCTCTTAATTAAATTAAATCACATCAGTGTAAACTTAATGGAGAAGCTGGACCTGGCAGAGCTGCTGTCAAAACCTCACTTCAAGGCAGTGTTCACTACGTTGAGCAGGGGGGCAAGACAACAGCCCCTTGTTCAGATCAGCATCTATAAGAAGGGTTGGAGTGACCTCAGAGCTGCTAACCCAGGGTTAAACTGCATGTGCTTGCTGCAGATGGGCTGAGTCTGTCAACCAGACATTCACCATGACTAGAACACCAGATTTAAAACACAAGCATAACAACTGGGCTGATGGAAAAAGAAACCAGAAGTTAAGCTCTTAAATGCATTGTTCAACTCATAAATGGTTGATTTCAAGACTATGGAGTATCAAATTAATAGGAGCAGCCTGGGGCTTAGCATTGAGAAAATCAGATATTCCATTTAAGAGCCTGGCTACAGGAGACAGATTTTGGCTTCTGTTTTTGCGAAATATTGACTGAGAAGACTTTCATGCCATGCTCTACTTGCACAGGAGTATTCATAAAATAAACGCCAGAATTCAAGGTTTTAAGCTTTGTACTCCAACACTGAGCTAAGGACACCAATAGATATGAGAGAGATGGAGCAGCAACTGAGGTAGTTGCAGTTTTATGGAGCATGGGACACCTTGCCCTGTTTTATGATAGGGATAACAGCAGTTGTGGCCCTCAGGCAGTGTTACCCCCTCTGCAACTCTTCCCATGTGTTGTCCAAGGCCAGGTTGGATGGGCCTTGGAACAACCTGGCCTAGTGGAAGATATCTATGGCAGAGGAGTTGGAACTGGATGAGCTTTAAGATCCCTTCCAATCTAAACCATTCTATGAACGCAATTACTCATTAGCCTTCCCTATTTTTGGATATGCAGAAAAACAATTTTCAGCAGAAAGTAATTACCAAAACAAATCACTTGGCAACCTTAGAGTAAGCAAAGCCAGCTTCAAAGCACACATCTGGTAAATTGAGTTTGAGTTCAAACACCTGAGTGGATAAAATCACAGAAAAAAGTGCATGAAATTAAGTTCTGACAAACCTCTTACTCCAGCAGTATGAATGAGGTTGCTATAATGATAGAAAACTATTGATTGCCATCTACTGACTCGTTCAATTGATCGGGTCCTGCAAATCTCCAATGACATTCATGTCATTAGAAGCCAGTATTGTACTCTTGTGGTTATGACTGATTGTTGTGCTATCACAGCTTGGATCATCTGATAGTACAAGTGTTGGGGAGCCTGGCTATTGATTTGTAGATAAAAATGTTCCAGTACCTTGAGACCTGTCAGTGAAACTCTTTGGATGCAAAATAGCATTGTGCTTTCATGGAAGATCATTTGCTATTTAAGTTCATTTGCAAAGAATTTTGGGGGGAAGAGCTGCACACATGTGCCAGGCAGGTAGCAAAAGTACTGAAGGACCAGGTCAACATGATCCACCTGAGCTAACAGATCCTTGAACAGATCTACATATTTCTAATTTTAAGGTTACATTTATTCTTAAGTGATCATGGTATGAAAATCACTGTAAAACTTGGACTAATGATGCAGATGCTTCTCAAGAAGAGACAGCAGTAAGGTCAGATCTCTGTGTCTTCCATGAAGCAGATGTACAGTGCTGAACAGCTTCATGGAACCACAGAAAGCTTTGGACTGGAAGGGACCTTGAAGATCATCCAGTCCCAACCCTCCTGCCAAGGGCAGGGACACCTTCCACTATCCCAGGTTGCTCCAAACCCCATCCAAACTGCCCTTGAACGCTTCAGGGATGAAGAAGCCACAGCTTCTCTGGGCAACCTATGCCAGGGCCTCATCACTCTTATAGTAAAGAATTTCTTCTCAATATCTAATCTAATCTTCCTTTCAAGCCCTTCTGCATCTGATCCCTCACAGTGTTTATCAGTAGTCATTCCACCAAAAAATGCTATCTAATTTACATCCCCAATCCCACAAATTCAATTGTTTTCTTAGTCAGGTTCTGTTAGCTTTTCTTAAAAACAATTCTCAGAAGACCACTGACAGTGTTCGTCTAATTACACTGCTCATTCATCTCTAGAGCTAAAGGATGATGAAATTAGGTCTTATTAGTTGGTACATTTTAATTTGATTTTTCATAGGGTGATTGGCACACTGGAATTAATGCACTCCCTGGGATACATTCAATCCAGCTGTTGTTCTGCATGGTAGTAAGGCATGAGGTCAGCTGCTGGGACTGAGTCTCCCAACAGAAGCCTTGATTCAGAACTGCAAAGCCAAGTGTTGACTTTGGGTGTAACCTCTTCTTTTACGTTGCAGTTATAACACAAAATAGGATTACTTTTGTCTTCTAATGATTCATTTTGGATAATTGCTGTGGATTGCATCCTTCTTCAGAAAATCTCATTTTATTTTTTTATTTAACCCATTTATATATCATTACAATGATCCAGATTTTTAAAATTCACATTCACAGACTAAAAGCCTGAAAATTCCCAAACTCACCACATTAACAAACCTGTATAGTGAAGGAGACTTTTCCTAAGACCTTAAGCCAATTCGAAGTTCATCTTTTTCATTCTGTAGCAGCCAAACTAAAATACCCAATAAACAAGTTTCTAGAGCATGAAAACATATTTCAACATCATTACTGCACTGGAAAATCTGAGGTTTTAAAAGAAGAGCTAGCATGTGTAGATGACCTTTGTCAGGGTGCCAAAAATGTCTTTTTGGAAAAATATACTTTCATGTTGCAACGTTCATTTCTTTATGTGAAAAATGCACTTTATATACAATGAGATGTAAGAGCAGACCCCACAGAGGAGGTCAAAGTGAAGGACTCCTGATGACCTGAGAAAGGATGCTCTAGGAGAAGACATGTGCAGGGTTATTCCATGTCCCTGGCTTTGGATGTTCCTTTCCCAGTGTGGATCAAGTGAACTATTTTTAAACTGTGCATGCCAAAGCAAATGTCCTCTGCCTGAACTGCAAGCACAGACCTGAAGAGTGGTGATGAAGCTTGGCTTTCTTAATGGCCGAGAACATCTCCCTCTACCCTGCCTTGAGCTATTGCTCCATAGAGCAGAACCATCTCCTGTTGTCCCACTTCAGCAAGAGAATTTTGGTCATGCAGAGTACCTCATGCTACTCCACTTAAATTGCAAAAATAAAGGCAGCATAATGGAGTTTTGCTGTAGAAACACTGCTTTTAGCTTTAGCAGCTTGTGATTGCTCTTGAGCACAGGTTTGTTTAGAGAAAACACAATATGGCCAGGGTCTGGGAAAACTCAGCAGAATGCATTAGTTCCTGAATTTGTTGATTAGAACCCACGAAAATTGATATTTCTAAGAAAATATGCCACACAAAAATATTTCTCAGTGTTATGCAATTCATAGAAAATATGAGGTTTGGCACCACCTTTATGCAGTTTCCGTTAGAAAAATGGAGAGTGCAAATCTTCACAAGGAGCGTGCTCAGTTTCCAATTATCTTATAGTGCTATCCTGACCTTTCTTTTTAACACAATATTGTTTGCTTTTTACATTACTGCTGCTAAAAGGCTTGGCAGAGGTTTATGTTGCAATGACCAAGTGATCCCTATCTGAGCTATTGTTCTGTATTTGGGTCAATTACAGTCAGTCATTCCTGATTACAGAGTAGCAATGCCTCTGATTTCCTGACCTTTATTTTCACCTTGGGGCAACACCTCTGAGGATGGGAGCAGGAGGTGGCTCATCCTGCACAACTAACACTGTTTGCCTGTAAAATGGGCACTATCAATAATTGGAGGATCATCCCACAGGATGAGATCCTGCTATTTAATCATCAGAGAATCACTGAATCATTTTGGTTGGAAATGCCCTCTGAGATCATCAAGTTCAACTATTAACCCAGCACTGCCAAGGCCACCGTAATCCATGTCCCCAGGTGCCTTATCTACACATCTTTTAAATGCCTCTAGGGATGGTGATTCAGCCATTGCCCTGTGTAGCCTGTTCTGTTGCTTGAAAACCCTTCCCGTGAAGAAAGTGTTCCTAATATCCAACATAAACCTTCCTTGGCACAACCTGAGACCATTCCTCTTGTTTATTACTTGTGATTCCCATTCTCTTCCTTACCCTCTGGTCTCCTCCTCTCCAGCTTGGCAACATTTAATCGTTTATTAAAGCTTAATAATATTTTTTGTCTATTTTTACTTCATTTGAGGTGAATTTCTTTAGTTTCACTTATTTCCCTCCTCTGGAAAGCAGCTTTGCCATAAACAGGTGACTTTTGGACTCATGCTTTGTAAAAGTATTCTCAGGATCCCAGAGGACATTTTGGGTGGTAAAACAAAAGTGATGCTTCAAACAGCAAAGCCTTCAAGTATAGGAGGCCTTACCATTCTTTATTTCAAAGTCCCAAAACATTTAAACTAAAAGGAGCATTTAATTCAAAGACCCTATGGGGCATTTTTTTAATATTGCTAAAGTGGTCTGCTACCTTTAGCAATAAAAAAAAGTCAAGAATATAAAAGAAGTTTAAAAACCCTATTCTGTTAGAAAAATCCACAAAAATAGCCTTAGCTGTGAGTTTCTGCTTTTATTGTAAAAAAGAGACATTTCCCTGCAGGTACCCCCCACTTCTTCTCTTACATGACCTTTGCAAAGGCTTAAAACAAATTACAAGGAATTGACAGCAAAAGGATACCTGTTTGCCACTCTGAAGTTAGAAATATTGACTAGAGCTAAAGAGTATGTTCTTTTCCCTTCCTTTCTGAAAAGTTAAGAGAAGAAAATTAGCTGTTGTGCTTCTGACAAATCCTTGCACCAAATTTAGTCCTAGAACACATGTGGAAGGCGTGTTACACAGTGCACAGAAACCTAAAGGGAAGATGTCAATTTCTGCTTAATTTAGGCAATTTCTTAAACTTTGAAGTCCAAGTCAAGAAGATGGATTAAATACCCATTGCTGGGTGACCAAAGCCACACACCCCTGGTCAGAAAGACTATTAGTTCATTCATGTATGTTACAGTATCTATCAATGAACAAGAGCCAAGAAACTCTTCTGAGAGATGAACACTAACAGATGGAGGGATGCTCTGCCTTCAGACTACATTTTCTTCAAAGAGGTACAGCCACATTCATTCACTGACCCGAGTGCAAAATCCTGGACTTTTTCCTAAGAAAAATCTGAGACTCATGGCCCAGGACTGCTGCAAAAGGAGCAGATCAATGCAAGCATTTCTGGTAAAACTGTCTGCTTATCCAGCATGAATTTGTAAGGGAATTTATATACCAAGAAACAGAAAAGCTTTCCAGTTAGTCAGGCATGTTCCCTGTAAGAAGTCTTTTTCCGTAAAGCCCTCCAAGTTTAACCTGGTATGCTCTGTGATATTCCACCTGTCAAACCAGATCTCCATCAACTTTTTCTTCTTTACTCTTGACCTGAGTTTCTCTAAGAACACTGCTTTAAATTAGGTCCCACGAGAAATAAGACAGTAAATTCCTCACTTCATGATGGTGATACAAGTTGCCATTGTTTTCCCATCATTATAGTGATGTTTAAGGCGTTGGAGGAGAGGGATCATTTGTTAGTTCTCTTGTCTGCTTTCCGCTCACAAGAAGAAACAGGTGGAAATTTATTGACCCCCTTGACAAACAGCATGGTGCTTTCTTTTGCAAGAGTTCATTTATCCTATTAGATTATTACATTATGGTCCTGGGTTGGAGACAGACACACGACAGGACTCACCAAGGATCACGGGACAAACAGCCCAGTTCATTGTTCAGCGTTCCTTTATAGGTGCTTCAAATTCCCGTGCCTGGACACCTGATTGGTCAGGGTCTCAGCACCGCCCAGCTCCCTGGCCAATGATATGTCAGCATTCAGGGTTGAATGGGATTGGCTGGTGTTCCCTGTTTGAGTTCAAATCCAACCTATCAATGCTTACCCAGGAACTTGTTTACTACTTTTCTGTATCGAACTAGGCTAGCCGAATTGGGTTTCCTATTTATGGCCAAATTTATCTGTCCAGCTACAGACCAGCTGTGCTGTGACATCAGATAAGACATTATCACACATTTTCAATCTGACTCCAAGCCCAGGTGCGATTTTTGGTGATTTTCTAGCACAGAGGTATCACTTCCTGTGTCACAGAGTAGAGAAGTGATGCTCAGGTTTTCTTTCATAGATTATATTCTTCTACATAATAATTCTGTGGACATGCCATTAGCTTGTGTCATGGAGGAAGAAAATGAGGGAGGAAGACGCTTTTGTTCCCTAATGCTGTGTTTCAGTCATTTAGTCTTACTGGTTTTGTACAGTTCAGAATGAAAGATGTAAATTCAGGCTTTCTATTGCTCAGCATATATATGCAGAAAACCCACAAATCTGAGTAACGGGAGAGGGATCTATGGATTTAAGGCTCCTAAATATGCAGACAACTACTCAGAGAGGCCCAGGATTAATTCCAAATATTTGTCTGTCCCTTTGACCCAGACAGATCATTGTTAAATGGAAAGCTCTCCATTCCTCTTTCCCCCATCTATTATTCTCAGCTGTGGGATTTTTCATGCAAATAATTGTATGTCCTTATATAGCTTCTTTTTACCATTATTTTCCACTCTTCCTATGGTCTATGATAGTCACTTGCTGAGTTTTGTGTTAACATATAGAGATTCTGTATTGTGTCTTATGGAGTCTCGCACAAAAAGGAGGAAAACCTTGGATTCAGCAGCAGGAATCCAGACCTGGTGCAGGACACTGGGGACCAGCCTTTGATGAAACAATTCTGCCCATTTCTTCAATGTCCAAGGCTCACCTTCTGTGTAAACCCGTGAGCTGGGGTAATTTCACCCAGTCTGCAGATCCCTCATTCATACTGGGACACTTAACTCCTGGTTCTATAACTATTCCTGTGAAGCATAACATATAAGCACAGCATTTTGCATCAGTATAATTCCCACTGCACATCCAGTACCCCACCAAGAGACAATTTGCAGGACTGATATAAATAATAACTGTGCCCAAAGTACTCTTTGGTTGACATTAAGAAGGACTAGAGCAGGAGCTTGTCATGTCTGAACAAAAATAATGTTTCTTTTTAGCCTAAAAAGATTCAGAACACAGACTCCAGCAAGAGCAAACCACTTCAGTTTTACCACAAATAAACTTGTGTTAGTCAATGCACTGCAATTATACATCCAGCCTTCACAGTGATTTTTGTGTGGCATCATTCGTACATATTTTATACTAAACTAAAATATTTGTAAGATGAGAAATGGACCTTTTTTAGCCGCAAAGATAAACTCTTGCTTATTCCAGCTATTTTGGCAAAGCTCTCCAGCAGACACAGAAACACCTACAGCCAGGATTTCCATGTATCACAGGGCTTTCTACCAGCAGAGAAATGTCTTAAAAGACTGTGGATGCTAAGGCAAGATTCAGAAGCATGCAGCCAGTAGGCAACATAATATTTTGTCAGTAATAAAGCACACAATTCTGGTCTTGATACAAAACTCTTCCCAGTGGTTCTCTCCATTAGTATTTTGGGCATTAAGGACCACCTTTTGCAAAGATATCATACTAGATATAGCCAAATAAAACACATTCCTTATTTTTGAGGACAGAGAGTGGCTGTGATCCCTTAAGCTGACCAATCACACCAGTATAATAAATTTACCAGCATAAATAAGACTTCATATTAAAGCCAGGCAAGTTGCATGCTCTGCAGCCAAGGAATGAGATGTGACTAAGGTGATGGTTTCTCCATCTAATAAACTGAAAATCATTTAAATTTTGGAGGGTTCAGTGGGACTTCACATTAGTTGTCCACTTTGCTTTTTGAGATCACGATTTCGATGCAATGTTGACCACTGACTGAAAACAATTTGAACAACACGGGAGTGGGAGTGCTCCATGCAAGGCAAAGTAATAGCTTTGCTTTGTCATTATGCTGGAGCATTTATAGTCAAAGACAATGGCACTAATAGATTCATTCATTCATTCAGAAACAACCTCAGACCTTTCAAGCATGCAATTAAAATCTCTGTCACTTTATATGGAGCGCAGAGCTAGTGTTTTACTGTCTAGTCACCAAGGTATAGCACAACTTCCTTGACTGATTATGGCACTAAAATCTACAAAACAATCAGGATTCATGAATATTTTTGTGGCTGTTGAATAGATATCTGAATTAAATTACTTTGCAAACAGTGACAAAGTCATCCAAATAGTAAGAGAAGGTACTTATTACTTGATCAAAAGTAAGAGGAAAAAAAGTCAGAAACAGGAGACTGGAAGGACTGTCCTTCCAAAGAAACACTTTGTCCCCCAAGAAACCAATAACTGCATCACTTGGGACAAACATGATCTTAAATAACTTTTCTCTTTTGTCCTGCAAGGGCTTCCCAGAATCATGCTGCTTCCAGCTCCCATTAATTTACAGTTCATCTATACTTATTTGCTATCGCCACAGTATCACCTTTTGGGTTAAGAAGTTCTTCCCTTTTTCTTGCTCTCTGTCTAGAGAAACCTTCAAAGTTTTCATTTTGCTGGGACAAATAAGGCATGGATTTGGCTCATTGAGTTTCATCGTTTATGATACTTTCTCACACATAATTATCAAACTCTCTACACTTCGCTTTACATATTTTGCAGCTTGACTCTGTCTCTTTTGACTATAAGGGATTGGTGCTGTATTCAGACATTAATGCTTCTGTATAAATGGAGAAAATAATTCAGCAGTTTTATCTTACAGTACATTGAGGTTTTATGCAGCCATACTGTTTTACTGGTTCATAATCACCCTGTGATCAAACACCACACCAGAATCTTTCTCCTCATTAGACATTCCTGGCTGATGAGTTTTTGCCTTATAGCACCAACCCAGCTGCAAGTTTCTAAGCTCATAATTAACCTCACTCTTCCTTCCCTTTTGGGTTTCCTACATCTCCACAGAGAAGGTAAGCACACACACACATATATATATATATATACACACACACACATATATATATATATATACACACACATATATATATAGATAGATACACTCTGTGTACAATGGTTTTTCGTACAGGGCAGGGTTTCCACTGGCAGGTTTTCCACCTCTGCCACAGCCCCTCTCATGAGCTACTTATTCCAATTGCTTACATACTCAGGTTTGCCTTTCTGAAGAAAATATCAACTGGGGATTTCACCTTTCTTATTATTCCTTTTAATTTCAATTGAGTTATTCATGTCTCCTTGTTACAAAAGCAATTAGGTAAAAGCACGTGTTCCTGTGGGTTCAAGGACTACTGGATAAGAACTTGTGAGCTATTACGTCAAGGAATAATTAGGCTACACTGTGCACTGGTGATATCTAAATGTTTCTCTGACATTATCGGCAAAGGTATCTCCCCATCATGACATCATTATAACAATCATTAATAACAGCCTTCTTCCCATGTCAAAGATGTTTTTTAAGAAAGGCCTGTGAAGACTTTTTTTTTTTTCAGCATGACAATAACAACCAGTTATCGCTACAGAGTGAAAAAATTAATATTTACCATCTTATAGGTCAAATTTCTTCCAGTAACACTAAGGTGCTTAACCCAACTCTGCTGAGTACAGGTGACAAAGGAGTTTTGGTCACCGATGGGATCATAGTAATGTCCAGGCCATTGAACAGTAGTCAGAAAAACAGAAGATAAATAGCCAGATGCACACTCATAGGCACACAAAGACATCTTGCCTTGAGTTTGGCACTTCAGAACCTACATGATACTTATTGAATTAAATACAAGGAAAATGGCACTCCTGACAGTTTTTCTTAAAGATTGCGAGTGAGTTTACTGGGTTCAATTCAGGCAAAGGCTTTCAAACACAAGGCGTTTACTCAAGCGATAGAAAGGGAACAGAGGAATAAACCATGCCTTGATCTGCTCTTGGAGTAGTGCAGGAAGCCAACAATATAGCCTGAAAAATACAGCTTTTTGTCAATAGAAAAACACAAAAAACCAAAGGCTCCAGGGTAGCAAGTGGGGACATTTTTTTTCAAGGTAGGAAGGGAAAACTCAAGGGGAAGATAATAATTTTGGCAGAAAAAAAGAAAAGGGAGGGAAGGCAGAGTTTGTGCTGATGTTTGTATGCATGTTGTGATTAGCATGGGCATGGGTATGAATTACTGAGCATGCAAGTTGAACATACACATAGGGACATCATTCTTCCCATATTTCCAATTCAGGCTGTGGATGCAAAGAGTTTCTTGCTCTCCATCTTCTGCACAGATTTGTGGGAAGCTGAACACACAAGACTTGACTTGGGGCAGGATGGACATCTGGGGTGGTCATGACAGCTTGAGCAGAGTCTTGCTTTTGCCAAGACTGCTCACAGAAAACTCCTTGTGTCAAGGAAAGAAAACAAATGGAATTTCAGGAAAAGACCTGACTCTGCAAATTGAACAGATGTATGTTAAATAAAGCCAGTTCAGACACTGGTTTTAAATAACTTGGTTTCTTCTTAGCAGAAAACCAAACAACAATAATACATGATACAAAGGAGGAACAAGACTCCAACTCTGGCAGCAGACAACACAACTTGCTTGAGATGCTGACAAGTTCATAAACTATAAGATTTCGTGAAGTCTTAATTTCCAAAACACAAGGACCCCTGGCTGCTCCTGCAACCAGGCTAACCAAGCACTTAGGAAGTTTAACAAGGAAGGATGGCAATTTTGACTCCTCTATATAAAGAAGCCTATCCAAATCTCTTGGGGTGACTTTATGATACTGTATCCCCTGCCTTATGCCCAGACATGAGTCCTGTACCTTTAAGTTAGGCCGAGAGAGGGGGAAGAAGCTGGTGGAATTCTTTTTGTCAGCCTGTCATATCTTCTATGACTTATTTAAGAGCTACATACGCAGAAACAAAAGTCAATTTTAAGGCCCAGCCTAACATCCCCAAGACTTCAGCCCCTCACACTTCATACACCATCACCTGAACTGGGGTGTCACATCCTCTCATGTGGGGGCATTGACATTAAAGAACCTGTCTTCCATCCACCAGGTACCCAGAAATATGACATTAGTTCAAGGTAAAACAGATATAACATCTTTCCACATGCAGTACTACAGCTTTTTTCTTCCATGACATAAGACAGAAGACAAGCACAGCTCACCTAACAAAAGATTTGTAGAAGAATGGAAAAGGACAACAACATGTTAACAGCCATACCTGCTCTCTGACATGAATAGCAATGCTTCCCTGTCCCTGCAGCATTTCTGAGTGCAGTTAAACATATGGATCAGGGACATTTTGGTAACAGCTGAAATGCCTGTTAGGATCACTGCATAATTTATGAGTGCAACTGAGAATATTAGCTTATTAGCAGAGGGCCTTTCTCATCAGATAAGGCACTGTAAAAGTCAATCAGCCTGTACATCTGTAGCAGAAAAAAAAATATCTCGGTACGTAGATCTAAAAGGTTTCCACGTGGTGTGGGCTTCTATTCTTTCAGTTCCAGGAAACAAAGAGGAAGAGAAACATAATACCCAAATGATCCTCCTCCACCAGTGATGTCCCCAAAGTCTCATAGGATATTGGCAAGGTGGCTTACCTATTATCAAATAGTTGTTATTTGCACCAAATAAGGCCAATTTAGAAGCCGAGTATTCTTTCAATTTCTCTTTCTATTTCATTGACCTGAGTAGCCACAAGCCTGAATGCCTGAGGTTATTTTGGCATGGAAGAAGGAAGATGGAGCCTGTTGTGTTGTAAAATCTCAGTCCGTTGGCAGCTGTATGACAAACTGATGCCTTAAGACTGCAACACATATATCTGGTTCCTGTGAAAACATGCTGATATATTCATGGCTGGATTTACTCATAAATGAAAGTTAGCAGGGGTAGGGATATTACTTTATGGTCTGCTTTGCCCTAACCATAAAGACTTCCTAATAGATGTCTGAAGCTGCTGGATATTACTGCAATATAAATAATAAATAATAATGCATCATTTTAATGTAAACAGAGGCATTCCACATTGAAGTACCTTTTCAAGTGTGTTTAAGATACAGCACTATTATAGTTCACACTTGAGTAGCCTACCCTTGAGGTAACAGAGACATAGATATGAGCTGTGACATTTAAATTAGCAAGAAACATCAAACATAAATAAAAAAGTCATCTTTGGTTGTTTCTGGAAGCTGATCACCCAGCAGCACTAGGCTTTATGGTCTGGGTAAACTTCTGTGATTTAGTGCAGAAAGACTGTAATAATTAACATGTTGGTGCCTGTACTCTAAGCTGCGTTCCTGAAACATTTTCAATTCTGGTGAAACGGCTTCATAGAGAAAAACTGACCCAACCATGGGTAAATTCCTCCTTGTAGGAGCTGCTGTATGCAGCAAAAGCATGTTTTTTGCACAAATCTAGACGCTACTGACAATTTTGTCACTCATGCTTGAAAGCTCCGATTTTTAGCTTGGAAAGACAAGGCCAAATAGGGCTGAAAGGAAACTCGTTATGCAGGGGTTTGATGGAGAGAGGTTGTGACCGCCAAACAATTAAGAGACATTTCACTTGAAAGTTTCATTGGATTTTCTCTGGTGTTTGCTCTTGTGTCAAGTGCCATTATAGAAACACTGGCTCCATTCCCAGGCATTTACACAGTCCTTACATTGCACCTCAGAGCATCCCCTCCTGCAGGAACCTGCAGGCAGCCAGGGCCATTCCCACACCTCCCAACCACCACTGCCCAGCCCTGGCAGCCACTCATCAGTCAATCATCAACCTTGATGGCATTGTCTAGTGAAAGGGAGATGTAAAAGGAGAAGGAGGAGCAAGATCCCAGCCCCTCATTGGGCATTGGCATTTTTTTCACTGTGGAGAAGATTAAGCATCTTCTTTACCTGTGTGCAGCAACAGTCCCCACTGCCTGGGCAAACCCCTCTGATGTCCAATAGCTTTGGTTTTTTGGTTTGCTGATTGTTTGAGTTTTTTCTTTTTCCTTACTTATCCAGACTGATTTGTTCTTATTTCAATTGAAGCTTAACCTTCCTAGTCTTAGCCACGTGAAAACTTTTCAGCTGGAAGGTCCCCTCTATGTGAAATATTCTACTCTGTTCTGTGACCGTGTTTGTCCAGGTTTTGATCACAACAGGATTATTTCTTATGCATAAATCCTGTGCCTCTCTGCTCATCCACTCCCCTCTGAGCAGAGCAGGCTACACATGCAGGATAAATTCTAATGTTAGAATAAAATTTTCCACTTGTATTTGATTTTACCCTCTAAATATTTGCTTATGGTAATGATATGTGAAACTGGCTTGCTACCCACAAGGTTTGTCGCTGATATAAATTAAAATTGAATAGGCTTGACATGACTTCTTGTTAATCATCTTATTATTATTTTCTAGATGCTTGCAAACACTCTGCTCAACTGCTCTGCTGCAGACAGTGAGAGTCAACACACTGGGTTAAATAATATTTTAAAATAGTGGAAGCGATTGAAAGACATAGACATATTACACTTATCAATATACAAAAAATGTCATACATGCATGTACACTCATACATGTGTAGTACCTGTGTAAACCTAAGTCTAATAGAGGTGCCTCATGCTGTCTTGTCAGATATTTGTGGTATTATATTTAATTAAATATACAGTTCATGTCAGCCTAGGCCAGCTGGAAATGTCTTGTCTCTGGAACTGTGTGGTCCAAACTTACTCTGTCAGCTCAACATACTTACCCTGCTAAAAGCCCTGTAGTTCATGTAGGAAATTCAACCTAGCGAGCAGAAGTATATCCTTCTCCATCTCCAATTCAAAACACAGATATAAACTGAAATGCTCAGCTGAGGTGCTCATTAGTGCCAAAGCAATGTTGTGGACTTTGCTATTAAGACCAAGTAAAAGTCAGCGAAACATTTCTAGGAAGATGGCAGAGCTGACAACCCAGCCTTGGCCCCAGAAGTCACTGCAATGGCTTGGAAGCAAATCTCATCTCTGCTCCCAAGGGCCAGTGCTCAGGATAGATGGATAAGGAAGCAACCAGACAGGCTTGTCATGTTCTCTCCACTGCAGCATGAATTATTTTATCATGGATCCAAGAACACTGCTCTGGAGACCAGTCACAGCCAATTAAACGTGAAAGAGGTGAACCAGGACATGTTAGGAGACATTCTCTTACTGGGTCAGCACCCTGTCTATTGCTCAGTCTGCTGTTGGGGCTGCACCCCCAAGCTGCCTGGGAAGTCTTGAAGGGCTTGTGCATGGTGACATTCATGACCAACCTGAAGTCCCAGCTAAGACTACATCTCCCACTGCCATAAAAACAATAAACACAAGGAAGTTGCAACTTTCTTTTTTTCCACTGCATTAAGCAGGAACATTTGTCTTGCTGGTATCAGTTTGCAAGCTTTCATTCAACTGCAATCCCTATGCATAATTTTAAAATTCCTGGTTAGAGATGCACACAACTTATCACTGTCAGCTGTGCATGCTTATAGCAACCCTGACATTTCCACAGATTTTAAGAAATTTGAGTCAGGACAAAATTTGGCAGGTCCACTAATAAGCAATACTACTTTCTTTGAAAAGACCCAATTCTAATCAACCTGTGGCAGTGTAGTGATTTTGCATCAATTTGTCCTTGGCAAAAGCTGTTTTTTTTATAAGTAAATTTTATCAGCTTCACTGAGAAAATTAAGCTGTTTTTCAACATTCAGTGCTTCCTTTCTGACCATTTGCATTTTAGCTTTACAGTCTTTATGAAAAGAAAACATTTATATTAATTAATAGGAAAAAAAAGGTGTGGGCTTTGCTCATGGTTAATTGTTAAGGAAAGGTCATCTTCTGACCTAGAAGAGTCTCTGCTCTCCTCTGCTGTATTCCACTAAAGCCTAGCCCAGAGGTGATGGTGTCCACTTCTTGCATGACAGGGTTTTGTTCCTGTTGTCTGTGAGATGTGGAGCTGACACAAGAAATTTGTATCAGAAGATCATCAGATAAAAGAAGTCATGTGAGACTCACTAAATAAAAGGTGGGGGGAGGGAAAGATTTGTCAGCAGGACACAGCGCTTCATAAGAGCCTGGACTTATCTTTATAGTGAATGTTATCTGTAAGATTGATAAATGTGCGACAGGCTGGAAAGGGGAGAGAGGACAAAGTCATTGTACTGAAAAACTAGGCCTGGCAACAATAAAAAAACCCTATAAAATAGTTAAAAACCTAATAGCTCACTAGAGCTTTTTGCCAGAGCAAATCCTCTATGTCCAATAGTTCTCTAAAGGCATTAGAAAATGAAAGGAGTTTTAATGCAGCCCTACGTTTCTTTTCTTTCTGGTTTTACAAGGGGTGATGTGACAATCTAATTATACTGTGTTGTGAACTGGTATTATGTCCTGCAAGAAAAAGAAAGAAGCTTTTTTATTGTTCCATTATGCAATTGTTGCTACTTTTTATGCCCATTCCAGCTTTGGTGCAATAACTCAGTATTGTAGCCTGCATTCATTTTTTTTTCTTTAAACCATTCCTTCTCTCACACTAATAAAATATGCTGTGCAAACAAAAGCGCGTTACCCAGCCAGCCTGTGAGCAAAGCCATTCCTTCATTTCTTGGTTCCTCAAATAGCGTGCAAGCCCCAGAGGAACCTATGGGAAGGTGGTGAGGACATTTTAGGGACATTTTCTCCCTGTCTTAATGTTCAGAAAAACGAAAGGTTATGTGACTGATCACAGTAGTCTCCTCCTGAACCAAGCACACCAACAGCCCTAGGAACTGCCCGGCAAACACTGACAGATGAAGCAAGCCACCACTCAAATCCTAGTCTTTTTATGTAAAACCCTCACCCTTTGTCCTTTTCAATTATGTATGGTCATGTTCTCACAATAGCTTCTGCTGTCACTATGATTTAAAGATAAGGTTTCTTTTAAAAGATTGTTTGTTTCTAGTGCCAACATAGCCAGTCTAATCAGATAAATAAGTGCACAGTTTTTGAGACCCTCTCGCCAAGGATTTTTTTTTTCCTTCCCCAGAGCCTACCACCTGAACCTCTTGCTAATCATTTCAAGGCTATTCAGAAGATAGTCCCTGCATAATTTTTAGCTTAGCATAAAAAACTGCATACTTGTTATTCATTTGGCTTGGCAGTTATTACACACCAAAGTGACCTCTGCTTCTCCGTTAATTATAAATAGTTTTGTCTCTTGGATAAATTGAAGTGAATTAGCTCAGTTTTAAGATCTTATCAATAATTTAAATAGCCATTTCAAACAAATGAAATAGAAGAAAATACCACACATAATAAAACCACAACAAAGGAAAATAATCAACCTTACAGAGAAAAGGCCAACTTCCAAGTGTAAAGCACCAACAATTTGTTGATTTACTAGTGAGGGGAGAATTCAATAATAAAGCTAACTGAGGAACAAGTTTTATTTTTCCATGCACGCAACCCCGAGCATTTGCTGCAGAGCAGGAAGAGTTTGGAGGTCCGGTCCCTGCCCAGCATGGCAGGCCATTAGCCACAGCTGTCGGAGACATCTGCCTGACCCAATTACTGTCAGAGCCAAGCGGCAACGGCGGCGCCGACAGCCCCGTCACAACACCCCTTCCCTCCACGCTCAGCTGCCACCCAGCAATCAGGCTTCTGCTAGGCCACGCTTAAAACACAGCTCAGAAATGGCTTTGCTCTTAAGCAAGGTTGTGTTTGGGTGAAACACATGTGCGAGGTTGATGGCATCCATCAAGCACTGAAGAAACAACATCATTTCTGCTAGGAAACATCAGCCAGAGTTTCTTTCTGGTATCTGGTAAGATAAGCTCTAGTCATAAAAAATGCATACAGCATAAGGTCAGGTTTCATTTTGTTCTGCAATTCGTTTTAAGCCTCTGCAGAGGCCATCCAATGTAAAGACTTCACAGAGACAATTGCAGGAGGATGCAGCAAAGGGAAGGACCCAAGCACTGATTTGTCTATGTAACTATATTAGAGGCAAAAAGAAGGCTCTTTTCTTTACAAGTAACGTGCAGAGGTGAGCAACGACAAGCGAAGATTTGCTGTAACAGATAATACTGCTCACTTTATGAGCCCTACTGAAAGCTCCACCAATCTGTGTCCAGCACTGGGTATTACATGAAACAGTGGGTGGGAGCATCACCAACTTTCAGTCTTTGCCTTAACTCTTCCCTATGGCACAGGGAGGTTTTCTCTTCCCCAACCCCTCCAACACACCTAGGCTTTATGTCAATCTTTAGTTTTGATTGGTTTTATTGTTAGCACAGTTTAATGAAATCATAAATCCAAACACATGGACCTACCCACCTGCCTTGGACAAGGGTATAAACCAAATATCACACAAACATGTCCAAGGTCAGTCCCACCTCAGAATCAGCACTAATTCACCACAGCCAACATCTCCGACCCTGAGGTTGAAATGTATCAAAAGCACTCACACTTACCACTGCTGAACATCCTCTCCTTCATCTCTGATAACCTCTGACCCTGGCCAATGCTGGCAGAAGCGTGCTCTGTTCCCAAGTCCCCCATTGTGTCATTCTGCAACAACTCTTCAGGATTTCCTGAAAGCCTGGAATATTTACTCACAGCTATAGCACTTTTCTTATCTCACTGCGCAAACAGTTGGACTCAGAATGCTGAGGGAATCTGTGAAAGAAAGAAAGATAGCAGAAACCTGTAATATCACTGATTGCCTTCAATTTGTAAGCAGAAGGAAGTGATTTCTGGTCAGAAAATAACAGATTTCAGAACCTTGCACAAATACTACATTTCTTCTCATATATACTAAATATATCTTTCACTCACAAAAATACTTTTTTCTCCTAACATTTGTCATTCCCCTAAAATATGAAATTAATTTAAAATTGAATATGACATTATTTCCTAATGCAATAAAGCAGAGCTGTTACAGATATCTGTTTTCTATTTGAGGAAAATTTTGCCTAATACAATACTGCACATAAAGCAAACTTTGACTTCCGATATATAAGGGAGCCTTTTTCCTGTTGTATCAAAGAGGACAGTGGATGGAATCTTAAAAATTATAAACCCTTTCATTTTAAAAGTAAAGTAAAAGCAGAAACTACAAAAAGAAACATAAGTGTAAGATATTAAAGAACAAGAAATACCTAAAATATTAGAGATGTAACAGAAAAAGAAATACTGAGGAAACTGGAGAACATTTGCTAAATTATAATGAGGCTTGGAAAACAAGGAAGATACCCCACACATCCCCAGGGAGCTGTCACAAGCCCCAGCCTTAGTAACTCAAACAATCAAGTCTATCAGATGATAAAGACCTTCCAAATGTATTTGTTCTCCACATTTAATATTAATCAAAGAGCATTATAAATTTCAAACATCACTCGAGCGTTCTAGCTGTAGGGGAAGAAACATTGGCTTGACAAAAGTAATGCAAAACAACATCCATAAAAGTGTAAACCAATAATAAAATAAAAAAGAGAAATCAGCTGATTAAACAAAGGGTCTTTTGAAGCTGGGGTTTGGTTTGCATCAGCACAGAAAGAGCTGGGCTGTTGGAAAAATCCACAAAAGATGAAGGTTCTTGACCCCACATGGTTATCCTTGCACTTCTGTTGACTGTTTCTTTTGGTCCCAGAATTTAGCAGCAGCTTTCCAAACCATTGCCCACATCAAAGGCTGCCAGCTAATGGGCTGAGCTCAAGGCTTCGGCAATGTGTTCCTAAGAACATTATTAAGGAAAACAGTGGAGGCTAACCAAGCAGGCAGGTGGAAGAATGGACACTAGAGGTGGTAGTGATCCCTGACCTGCACTCACAGTGCATCAAATTGCCTTGGCTGGCTGGTGTCCCACACATGACCACCAGCATTTTCTGTTTGTGTGGAATGGGCTCAGGATGAGATGACCAAATCTCCAGCTCCAGCATCCAGCAGGTTGCAGCAGCTGTTGCTCACAGGCCCAGTGACACATCCCAAGAAGAGGTCCCAAAAAGGAAAAGGGTTGGTGGTACCACAGCTCCAGCACCACAATCTGCCTCTCCCCACCACCACAGATTTGCTGCTGCTGTTCAACACTTTATTTTCTTTTTTAAATGTTGCTGTCTTCAGCTATTTTC
This sequence comes from Nicator chloris, assembly GCA_013400495.1. Taxonomy (NCBI): domain Eukaryota; kingdom Metazoa; phylum Chordata; class Aves; order Passeriformes; family Pycnonotidae; genus Nicator; species Nicator chloris. Next base: position 534,916 of record WAAE01015860.1, on the reverse strand, counting down.
TGTTGATTCACAGCTTGACAAGGAAAATGGAATGCATCTCATGTTGCAAACACTTCTCCATCACAATAATTTGAAGTAAACTGTGATACTTCTAGGTACTGAGATGATCAATCTCAGCTGCACTTACATCCTTGTTTGCCAGGGTTTGAAAACATTTAGCAATGCTAAACCCAAATAAAAATATAAGAGCTGCCATTTCTATCACTCTGGATGTATTTTAGATCTAAGGTCCAGCTGCAAGAGGATCTCTTCATTTGTTTCTAACCTTTTAATACTATTGTGAGTGGTTTTTTTGTTTTTTATTACAGTTTCGGAATTTGAAATTGACCAGATCCAGAGTTTCCTGGTACTTACATTGGCATATAGAGTGTTAAACAGCATCAACACATGGGAAAAAAAAATTGGTTTGCCAGATTAAACACTTTGTGTGAGAATTTTGTGAATGTTTTTGCCTAGATAAGACCTTGTGGAAGTTATTTGTAGATTATACTCCAAGTACCTAAAGTATGCTGTATTAAGGTAATTTTCCTAAGTGTTCTGAAGGACTTTCAGAACATGAGAGGCAGAAGGGGGGAATGGGTGGTGGTAGTGAGGTTTTTCCGTTAGTTGGGGGGGCTTTGATATTAGTTTGTTTGGTTTTTTCCCAAATCTATTCACCCAGCAGCCTCACATGTCTTATTATTGCTATAAAAACACAGCATCCCACTTCTATCACAGCTGGAAAGCAAGAGCCTGTCCCAGAGAGCCCTGCTGGTGCAGTTGCACTCCACCCAGCACTGGTTTATGGCTGGGTTTATGCTCACATATATACCATGCACACTGAGAGGAACCTTTTGGACAAGGACAGTATAATTCATTTTGAGAAACATCTTTTTCCTGTTTAACAGTTAGTATAAACTGGAATTCCTCAAGGGAATCAGGCATGATATTTTTCATTTTCTCAGAAACCATAAGGTTCGTTGTTAGATTTATTCCTTTATCATTATTGATTATATAAGGGCTGAGGATGGGGCTGAGCTGGAATCTAAACACTCTTTTTTCTTTTTGTTTTTAAGTACAGGTTTCATGTCAGTGCTATTGATTTTAAAAACAAAATGGGTACTGAAACCTGAATTTTTCAAAAAAGCTTTTGAGCCAAGAATGCATAGCTCATTCATCTGGGTAACACTTCAACCATAATTATTTTTTATTTAACTCCACTGACTTTCTGTTTGGAATTCCAGTTTATCTCCCTGCTCCTGCTTGGTTAAACACCATCTACTGCCACACCCAATAATCACATCTCATATTAGCAGCAACAAAAACAAAACAAAACAAAACAATCAAACACAAAACAAAATATCCAGCCTTATTTCTGCAATACCTGGGAATTCTGAAAAATTTCTGAAACTTAACCCTCAAAAAATCCTTAAAGTATCACACAGGTTCAAAACTGAAACAGAAAATACTGCATGAATGGGACAAAAATAAATATAAAGTTATATGATAGACTTATATACACTTTCATTTATTTATTCATTTTACTTTTACACTTTACTGCGAGGGTGGTGGGGCCCTGGCACAGGTTGCCCAGAGAAGCTGTGGCTGCCCCATCCCTGGGGGTGTCCAAGGCCAGCTTGGATGGGGCTTGGAGCAACTTGGGATAGTGCCAGGTGACCCTGCCCGTGGCAGGGGGTTGGAACTGGATGCTCTGTGAGGTCCCTTCCAACCCAAACTGTTCTATAATGTTGCAGACTGTTGCTTTGGGAGAGCTTACAGAAGGACACAAACACAGGAGATACAGAATTAAGGATGTTCTCTTCCTCTCCTCATTAGGTAGGGGGATAAGATGCAGTATGTTTAAAATCAGATTTGTTCTCCACCATATAGAGTCTTTTACCTTTCTGTCTGCTTAACTCTAAACATTAACAGTCAATAGCTGGCACTACAAAAGATCAGGGACATTATTCTTGTTCAGGACAAGCCCTTGGGAGCTGTAGTGCAATCCCTGGCACACAGCTGCACATTGGTGCAGGTTTACACCTCTTCCACCACCTGTGTGCAGGGTCCTGCTCATTCCTTGGAGAAGCAGGAGCTGGGAGACAAGCAGGCTCTGCTTCAGCACTCAGTGATGAAACGACTCTCATCACCCTCCTGACTGATCTCTTCATCACCGGTGAGAACAGTAAAGTCACAGGCTTTGCATGTCACCCCTCACTCTAGCAGCTCAGTCTTTCTCCTGCTCAGAGCATTTTAACTCTTTCATCCCTGAACAGTAACAGAAAACTCCCACATGCATCACTGCCCCTGCTGGGTTACAACCCGGGGCTGAGCATTCTCTAATCCCTGACAATCGTGACTGGGTGTCAATCACGATGAGTGCACTGATCTCACTGTAGTTTACACCAGATGAGAACGTGGCTGCAATATTTATTAAATTAAAATATTTAAGAAACCTCTGTAGAGTGCACTAGAGCACACAGAGCCTCATCTGAGGTCAGCCAGATGCTGCAGCAGTTATGGCCTTCATTAAGTCAATGAATATTAATGACAAATTAACACAAACTTTAAACAAGGAGCCAATTTTCATTTCCAGACTCTTTTAATGAATTGTGTTGTACGTATTTTCAAGGTAGCACTAATCTGACAGGCAATATTTTTCAAATAATTCATTCACTCCATTTCTAGCTATTTTTAACTTCTCAACAGCCAAGAACCCATTGATTCTACTTTAATTACTGTTCACAGCCACATCTGCTCCTATACTCAAACAGAAAAAATCAGTTAAATGTTTCAAAGTGATTTCTCACTTACTCTTTAAATCATTAAGTGACCGTCTTTTCCTGTATTCCATTTTAAATAGTCCTACAACTTAGAGAGGGAAAAAAACAAAAATTGTTTGTTTTGGGAAGTAAGGAATCAAATTCAGTCCAAATTCCTCTTCCTGCTCCTCATGACTCCCATCAAGCACTTTAAAACAATTGTACCAGGTTTCTAACCTGGAAACGTGTTGCTCAATAAAGCACAGACAAGTGAGTGCCGGTGGAGAGAGGGGACATTTTAATAATTGGCATGTGCACATGTGCACCTTCCTATCCCCGTTTTCCTTGGAACAAATGCTGCTCTAATTTCTTCAAAGAATCAATAATGCCCATTGCCAGAGCCCAGCACTGTTTGAGATGCTGATTACATAGGGAGAACGAAAATTTATTGCATTGTAAACGTAGGCAGAAGGTGGCAGGTAAGCTGTAATTAAGGTTTTGCTGATAATAAAAAGTAGGGGGAAATAAGCAGACTCCATAGTCAGTAAATGCTGGTGCTGCTGCACAATCACCCCATTTTGCAGAGAAAACTGCAGAACTAGGCTCTTTTTCTGCACAATTAGCCTAAGGAAGGGTGGTTTACATTTCCAGCTGCCCAAAATGCTGGCATCCTGTCTGCCCTCCCTCAACTCTTACCACTTCCAGAGCTTCTCCAAACTTCCAGCATTTAGATCTTACTCTCATTCTTTGAAAATCACATCATACATTCTTTCTTCTTGCTATCTGCTTCTATCTGGGAAGCAAAACTTAAGACAGACCTTTACCTTTAACAGAGCTGATGCTTTCTTTTATTCTTTCTTGCATCAGACCTGGCAGTGCATGAGCTGGTAGGGAGTGAGGTGTGTAATGGAAATCCAGGAAATCTTCCTGCAAGGGTTTATCTCATGGACAGGCAGGAAGTTCAGCTGTTCTTCACTCCCTCACGTGTCCCTCCACCTGCACCAGTGAAGTTTTATATTGTGGCTGACTCCATAAACAGATAGAAAGCAAAACCCCAAACCAAATACCTATTTTCCTTTTCTTTCGTCTCCTTTCACAACTTCCTTGATTTTCAGATTTCTGTCCTTGTCCCAGGGTTGGGATTGCTCACTGCTAATTATCCAATAAAAATAGAGTTGAAGTATTAAATCTACCCCTAGTTAACCCAATGTCTTTAATAATAAAAGAGATTTTGCACTAGGGATAAATACTGTATCTCATTTTCCCACTCTTACAAGTCTCCTGTCACTCCACACTTATTAATACTGCTACTAATATACTGTTCCCAGTCAGCCACTAAAAGACTTTGGTTATTCCTATTAATTCACCAATAAAATGCAGCTTCACAGTGCAATAAAGAAGGTTTTGTTGCTTATGGGGTTTATTGGCAGCATCTATTTGTCCAATTTGCCAAGAGATTTTCCCTATTTTTCTGATGCTATTGCCAGATAAACCTCTGGTATGGAATATGGTAAGAAAGAAGTATCTGATCTCATGCCAGGTGTTGCTGGCTTCTCCCTGAGTATTTGGCAGTGACTGATGGCACAGAAAAGTGTCCATCCCTTCAGGTTAAGGGTGAGTGGATGCTGCAACAACTTCCTCCCAGAAGGATTAACTGCTTTGTGGTTAAATTTCAGAATATATCATTTTCTGAGAGAGAAGAGCACCCTCCAGCAGTAGGAGCCACCTGTGCTCTTCAGAGGTGGGAGATCCCAGCACCAGGAACAGAGGCTGCTGTTCACACCACAGAGTCACAACTATGCAATTTAGCTTCTAAATTCATAATCTCATGCTAATTTATGAACTTCTCAGTCCACTCTGTGGAAGAAAGAACTGGAGTTCACACTTTCCTTACAAATGCAACCATTGGCAATTACAGATAGCCTTGTAATGGGTGTTTGAATTAGAAAAGTCCCCTGAAATTCTTCTGTACACCTCCCTGGACAAAAGCAACACATTTGCTTATGATATACCCAAAAGCTGACTAAAGACACCAGTCAAAATGCTCCAGAAAAAGAGAAACAAGAAGGATGCTCAAAGTCTTTTCAACAGCAAAGAATGTATTAGGCAAGGTGCTCAAATGGTCAAGTAGAGGCAGGTAGGTACAACTGCTCAGTCACTCGCTCCATTTGGGCAGTATTACACCCACTGATGCTCTTCCCCTTTCAGTTTGGTCTTATGCCTTGTGAGCTGGTGCGATTTGCTGGGACCCATCAGAAAAGGCAAAGAAAAAGGAGCAGACAGCTGCCAGAGAACCCAGCACAGTATGGGGAAGTTTGGGATTAAACACTAACACAGCAAGAATTTAAAAAACAGGACAACTCAGCCCATTAAGGAATCGGGACAGGATTTTTAAACTGGATAATGTTACAGCTTTGGATTCTGAATCCTAACTCATAAGCAGCCAGTGTGACTGTGCAACACTGTCCTCTATTGGAAACAGCTCATCAGACCACCTGGAGCACTGCTAGGCATCCTCTGCCTCTGCTCATAGGAAAAAACACATCATTTGTTAGGGCTGAAGATCTGCTGTGATTCTGCTGATGTTGTCTGTGAGGGCTTCCTCAGCAATATGCATCACCCACAAGTTGTTCCAAAATATCATTGTGCTTCGACTTTGCTTTGTGTTTATTGGGTACTGGTTGCAGTAAAAAGGCTTTGCACAAGAGAGCCATTGAATTAATACAAGCAGATTTATTGTGCAGGCTTTACAATCTTTCTTGTGCACCAAGCTCAAAATCTCTAACACATTTATTAGGAGAAGGGATCCTGACAGAAATGCTGCGAGGTGCCCCATAAATATCCTGGTGCCTCTGCAGAAGGGGAACCCAGTGACCTTCTGGAAGGGGTGCCATTTGTAACTCCACCTACTTGCAGAGAAAGGACCCAGGATAAGGCATCATTTTTAGAGCTACCATCTCTGGAGACTCTGGGAATAAAAAAGCTGATTCACAGGTGCTGCTGAAAAAGGATGAGAGCTCATGGTGTGCCAGGAGGAGGATAACAGTGCAGGAGCTGGCAGACACCTGCCTCTTGCACCATCTGGAAAATAAAGCAGGGGTTGCTGCAGCATGGAAGAGGGGTGCTCCAAGGCAGAGCAAAGGGGGTCCAGTAGCACAGATGCTGCCCTTCAGCTGCCATCTCCACCAGACCTGCATTTATTTCCTTCCCTCCTCCTCAAGGAAAGAGATTTTCTGACTTCACCACATGGCTTGCCATCCTTCCCTCCATCTATTGCTTTTAAAAAAATAATGTTTTTCTATTTTCAGTCTCTATTGTCTTCTTCAAGGGCTTTGTCTTTCTATCATAATAGAAGGAGATGGGGAATAGTCTCGAGCTCTGGCTGGTTTACCTTTCTAATGGATGTGGTTTGGGCAGCCTGAAGAGGTCAGGCATTTGTCTGCTGAAACAGCCACAGCACCTTTCCCAAAGGGCAACTAGCCCAGCCAAAGTGGGCTGTGAGATAGAAGAAAAATAACATGATTTCTTTCAGGGTCTGATTTTACATAAAGGGACATCTTCTTGCTGATGCATGACCTGGGTTCAGGTGATTTCTAAGACGGCAGATGCTGTGTGTCACCACTGCTCTGTCCTCTCTTCCCTCTTGATGCCAGTGCTGGTGACGCTGTCCTCAGCAAGACTGCCTACAGCAGGGAGAGTTCACACTGCTATTGTGAGGGGCCTTGCAGTCATTAGTCTCCAAAATTGCTTTCCATGGTGTACAAGAGACATAACAAATGGCTAATTTAATAAAATTGTGTTGGTTCATTCAGCCAGAGAAGCAAAGATAATAGCAGCTGATTCTATTGGAAAAAATTGGAAGGCACTTGGATGTCGTGAGCTCAAAGTCCTGGTAATGGGAACAGCAATTCCCAGATTTCAGCTGGTCCCTGCTTCCTCCTCCCCATCTGCTGCACTGATGTACTGTTGTGGAGGGAGGAGAAAACCAGAGTGGAATGGCCCAAGAGAAGGCATTGTAGCTAAAGAAGAGTTGCAATGGGGGTATTGAACTCTGCACAGGTTCCTACTATCAGGAATTGCCCTGTGCTAGCAGCATTAAGGGCTTCCACACAGAAACATAGAATCCTTAAGGCTGGAAAATACTTCTAAGATCACAGAGTCCAACCATTAGCCTAGCACGTCTGAGTCCACCACTAAGCCGTGTTCCCAAGGACCACATCTATGTGTTTTTTGAACACTTCGGGGATGATGATTTCACAGCCTCCATGGGCAGCCTGGTCAATCCCAACAATCAGCAATTCAGACACCCTAATTCCAACCCTTCATTCTCTTCTGTCCCTGCTACAGAGGTTCCAGCCCTAAAGTTAAACAGGACAAACTCTCTACTCCAGTCCAGCACCAGCTCTTCATTCCAACAGTGAAAGCATTGCTTTCAGTTTCAGAGAGCACAAGAATGAGCTCTGACTCTGCATGGAGGATACAACCAGATATGGGACTCACACAGCAGAGACTAGAATTGCTCTGGCTGTGGGAATGACACAGGTTAGAGAAGAGGCAGATCTGGCAGCAAAAAGCATAAGAAGCCCTTTGTAGGTCTGCCCAGCTTCAGACCAGGACACAGACATGCAAACATGTTGACTCAAAAACCACATTACACAAAGCAGTGCCAGAGGTACAGCAGATAGAATTTTTCCATTGGATGTTACAGATTCATAATCATCACTGTCAGCACTGCAATAGCAGTCAAGGTTAGATTGCCAGCTCCCACATTACCTTAAAGGTGAAATGAAATGTTAAAATAAGTAATTGAAAGGGCCCCTTCCACTTCCTTTTACCCAAGAATAAATCTGAGTAACTCAAAGAAGCTCGCTGCCGAATGAGCAAACAATTTGATCACATAATCTTGTGGATGCAAGATCTTTAATAGATTTTTAAACAGTCCTTACCCAGTGACCTTTAAACAATTTGTACTTATTATGTGTAAATTCATTATTTCCTAAAATGTTTTAATTTTGTAATTAAATTCGATGCTCTACTTGCATTCAATCTAGATTCAGAATGAAATTGAGTAGTACTGAGGGAAATTTGGGGATGACGAATACCAGTTTTCTCACTCTATAATTTTGGCTGTATGAAAACAAAGGGTTTTCCCCTCGTGCCTGCATCTGCCAAAACCTTCCCACCACCTATGAGTGCCTCTGCAATGACAGAGCATGGCCCAACCTGGTTTAACAATGCTTCTCCCCCATCAGAACACACTCCCAGCTGTGTTGAAGGCATGACCGCTGGGCAAAACATCTGCATGACTGTCCTGGTGCCAGAAGGCAAAACATGCACCAGGAAAAACAAAAGTTTACAATGCCTGCTTTCCTGTGGCACTGCTATGTATGGATTTTCTGGTGATGGTTAGGTGTCCCTCTTCCAGCCCACAATTTCTTCTGACAAATTTTCCTGGGAATTTTAAGGCCATCCATTTCAGTGTCAGGATGCACTTGAAAGAGATTCAAAAGTCACAGGGAAAACAGAAGCAGATGGACAGATAGGAATCCGAATGCGGTTTTCTTAGTTCTCCCTTTCCTGGGAAATTTTTATAAGTCCAAAGACTATGAGGGTTTCCAGGACAGCCCATTTCAGGAGCTCAGGCACCATTCCTGTGCCTGTTCCCAGGGAGAGTATTCAAGATCAAGGATATGGGATGTCACAAACACCCACTGCTCCTCCCTGCAGGCATTCCTTCCTGCTCCCCTCAGCCAGATCCCTGCATCATGCTGGGCCTCCCTTCTCCTCTCTGAGTATCTCTCCCTTTCCTGCCACCTTCCCCACCACATTAGGGACCTTGGTAAGTCCTTGGGGTGCTGTTGGGCAGAAGCCCCAGTTCCTGAATGGTGTTTGCTTTTCAAAGAACTGCAACACCCAAAACAAGAACAAAGAAGGCAGGCAGGCAACATCCATTACTGCCAACACCAGGAAAAGTCATGCTGGAGCTCTGGGAAGCATCCACTGACCCCAGCTGCATCCCTTTTATCACATGATGATTTTGCAAGAAGGAGCTCTCATGCATCTGATAAGGCACACATAGAAACACAGTTTCCACATAATGAAGGAAAAAAAACAGCGTAAAAAATCTGCTATGTTTGAATCTTTGCAACTTCTTAGTAAAAGAGTCTCAAGTTTCCCAGCTCCCTGCCAAGCCCTCAGCAGCTGAACACCTGCACACTCCATCTGTCCCTACCTTCACAGATCACCTCCTGCTTCAATCACTCACCACCAACCTGTCCCTCACTGCTTCCTCCACACTCCTCGTCTCTCCAGACCAAATGGGACCAAAGCACTCCAGTCTGCACCGTCTGATTTCAGTCTGCTGCAGAGTGTAACCTTGGGAAAAAAAAGCACTACCCAGCAAATAGCTTCTCCCTGTTCTTCATGGGTTTTCTTATCCATAAAAGCTTGTGCTGCAGTTTACTTGGCATTTAGGAGGCCTGGATAAAAACTAAAAGCTCCAGTACCAGCAGAAGTTAGAGAGGCGAAGAGACACCATCAGTTGTGCCCCTGTAATTCAGTGCTTATTAAAAAATACAAGGGTTTGGGAGGTCTGGACATAGAAAGGAAGAATTGGGCATAGATGGAAAATATAACCTCTGATGAGTGACAAGTGAGGTTATATAGATGAATACTAATGAGGCAGGTTTGAATAATTCATACCTGGGGTTCAAGGTAAAATGGTTTAACCTGATACCTTGGTAGTTGCACTATCTTGCTGGCCTCAGTAATATCATCTCAAAGAACAAGGTCTGAACATAACTCAGGTTTTAGATCTTAATTTGTCCAGATGTATTTTTAAAAAGAAGAAAAAATATCACAGCTCGCTCACAACTAAAAATTGCAGTGCAAGCACTGTAGGTTGGATGACTTTCCTCCTACCCCAACCTCGCTCCATGCCCACCAGTGCTTGCACAAGCACAACTGTTCCTCGTTAGGCTCCAGAGAAAGCTGCAACTTCTCACAAAGGTGAACAAATTGGAGGAGTTTTGATCACAATTCTCCATATCAAAAAGGAAAACACATTTCTTAAGGGAAGATTATTTATCATCCCAGAGGAAACCAGTTTTGAAACTGGGCACAGTTTCAAAATTTAGGATTGCGTTTTATACAGGTTCATCTTCTGCCTTGCCGAGTCCTTCACTCAATTTAGATTTTGAAATAGACATACCTTTCAGCAAAGTCCCAATTAACCAGTCCTCTGAGAGAAAGCCTGCTGTTCCTTCAGGAGGAAACCTGGACAACCACCAAAATTATTTTTAACTATACTGTAATGTGTTGGTACAAATTCCACTTTCATACATAGCCTTTCAAGTGATATAAAAAATGACAACAAGTGATATAAACTGGGAAACAGCAGCCACTGAGGGCATCAGAAGAAACTCTCTCTTGCCAGGCAGGAGATAAATCCAACATTATAAATTAGCACCATAAATATTATACACATTTGCAATGATTTATACACTTATTTTATCTGAGCCTGGCATTTCTTGCTTTCTAAGGAGAGAGAAGGATAACCAAAGGATACTCATCCATCCCAGCTGCTGCTGCCTGGATCTGGAAATTTCTACTCGCCTGTTAAATAATGCCAGAGAGCTCTACAGGGGGGTGTTATCTGTAGATCACCAAATGGTTATACAAATGTCAATAAATTGGAGGTTTGTCCTAAAGGCAAATTTCCCTCATTCAGTCTGGTGTTTCAGTGCTTCAGCTGCACTTGTACATCAGAATTGTAATGCAGCTGCTGTATCAAGAAGCTGTAAAACCCAGACACCTCTGTCTGTGGTTTCCTTTTTTTTATTCTTCCTTCCTCCCTTGCGAACTTCACATCACCTTTTATACTTTATCATTGTGCTGCATAATCCCTATCTCTGCAGAATTGCTGGGCTCACCACAGTGCCTAATACCAAATATGAAATACTGCACTGTGCACCCATGCAAAAGGCCAGTTTTCATTAATCAAATATTCAGAAGAGTCTGTTATAATAAAAGTGCTCTGTTATAATAAAGAGTGCTCTGTTATAATAAAAGCTCAGAAACCAGAGTGTGAGGAAAAACAGACAAGATGAAGTTTCACCACATGACATGCGGAAAAAGTTCTTGCCAGGAAAATCTCAGCACCTAATTTCAGAGCAGCCATCAATGGGCTCCTGGTGCTGGTGGATGCTCTGTGCCTCTATCACAAATAAAGGGCAACAGCAGTGAATGCCTGCCTCTCTCTAGTAAATACATCCTCCCTTGCTTCCTTACCCGCTGCCATCAGGCACTCCAGATCCTGCACAGCAGGTGTTGCAGTACACTTGGTGGTACCAATGCTCTGAGGGAGTGAGCTGTTGTAACCACCCACTGCAGAACAGCAGCTTCAAGGTGCAGAAAATTATGCTTTTCATTTTGTAAATATGGTTTCATTCCATTTCAATGTAACAGCCAAGAGAGTGAGAAGGAGCTACAAACACCTTCAGTGTCACTAAACCTGATCAGGAGGGGACCTGGAATATCCCCCCCAGCTGCCAGCCTGGAGAAACTGAGTTGTGCCAAAATCAGCTCGTACATTAATGATTTATTCATTAAACATGTCCACACCCACCAAGGCACCACATGCTGCTCTCCAAGGGATGCCACCCCTCCATGCCCTTAACTGTCCACTTCCCAAAAAGAAGTCATTTCCCAAAACAAGTCATTTCCCAAACTGACAGGTATAACTGAATTCTAAATTTTAATTATATTTTACGCAGTACTGCAGGAAAGTGGACACTGAAAGATTATCTGACTGGGAGCTTAGCAATAGAAAACCATAAATCATGCTGGCAGGTATGTGGTTTCCTTGTGAGGTAGTGCTTGGGGGAGTAGCTGCTCACTAACAGGCACTGGTTGGAGTCCCAGCAGTGGGTGCAGTGACTGTGGACTCCACTGCAGCATCTCCTTACTGGATTTACAGCCTTTTTCCAAGGGACACAGAGGCAGAGGTGAAGGTCTACCACCACCAAAGGTCATCTGGGGATCCAGCAAAGGATTTGGGGGTTGGATTTATATGATAAAAAATACTGCCATTAATAATAATGAATACATAAAATAGTAAATAAATAAAGAAAAAAGTATCAGGCAGCAATAATACAGAGAGATTACTTGCTGTTAATTAAATCTGCAGCAAACACAATGACAGGAAAACAATAAGAAATTAATTTATTGTCTAGATAGCAAATGAAACTAATGGATGTTTGAGGCATTTTTGACAGCAAAGGGAAAAAAGCCACATGAAGCACGAAATTAGACTACTTTTCCAGACTCTACAAGGTCCAATTAGGCAGAACAATTAGCAAATCTTTCAACAGATAAAAATAGAAGAACTTGTGGTCACACTGCTGGATTTTACCTCACACTCAGGTGCATTAATGGAGCCTTATGCAGGATTTTGCCAGATATGTCAGCTCTATTCCCAACTGGAATAGACTGATGGAGCTCAGTGGAACTGGGACAATTTATACTAGCTCAGCTTTAATGCTAAAAACAATGTTTGCTTATGAATAGATCCCTTGTGTCAAAAGACGAGCTGGTTTCAAACTTTAAAAAAGATTTTATGTCTCCTTCAGCTGTGAATCAAGAGTTTTCCTTAAAGCTACTGAAGCCTGTTTTAAAACAGGGAGAACCAAGAAACCTAACTCTCAATTTAAGGAGTTACTTACTGAAATACCTTTTTTCCCAACAATCGATGGCTAAAAATCGACAAATCCAAGCGGGCAAAACTATATAGGAAAGGATATTTTGCTTTAGAGACACTTAAATAGTTGATTTGTGCTGTTCAGATTTAATTTGTGCTGTTCAGAGATACATCAATCTGAAATATTTCACAACATCACATAGTGGCTGTGTTGGTCAAGTAAACTTGTAATTACTAACTTTCCTAAGTGTAAAAGAAAAGGAGCTAAGCACAAATAGGTGTAGAAACATTTCAGGAAGGAGCTGGAAAAAACCAGTTCTTTGCGTATTTTGCATATTAATACTGCTCTCACTGTTCTCTAGGCTCTTACATTTAATTGCAGTGGTTTCAACCACATCAGGATAATCAATCATTGCTTTAGAAACGTAATTAACTCCTACAAGAAGCTATTCATGAAGGGAATTAAGAAATTTACTGTCTGAGGCTAAACTTGGGGTTACTTATAAATTTTTTTCTACTTGCAGAGCTTTTCTGGTGCTGGCACATGATCTTCTAGCTCTGCAAGTGTTGCTCAGGGTATATGGTTGCTGAGGATGGGAACAACCAGACCTTAGCAGGAAACAGAAGACAGAAGGACATTTCGTGGAGTTTTTTGGTCTTTTTTAGGGTTGGGTGTGGTTTTCCTGTGGGAAACAAAGGGAGGTGAAGGCAGATTGTCTTTGTGCTCTGGAGCTTCCAAGTACTTTTACAGTGTATATTCTGCAAAGATCCTTTATAAAGGAAAGAGGATAAATTTAACTCAGTAATGAAGCTGCCCATGAAGATGCAGATTTTATCTTACACAAACTCCCCAAAATCCTGACTGACAAAGCCTTTGCCTGTGTCACAAAGGTGATGTAAGACAGCTTCCAGTTGGAAAACTGGGAATTGTTTCCCATCCATGGAGATGAAGCACCAAGCCAGATAATATCTAGTTGCAACAAATATCATATTTTCACCTGCAGAAGGACCATGAGCTTAACTCTTTGTCAAATTCAAAATACACAGATTCTACAACTCAACTTAGAGACTCAGTTAAAACTTTGTTTTTAGAAAAGTCATAAATAAATACATAAATCGCCACAAGAAGTTCTTCTCCACCAGGTAACATCCTAGTCAGCTTCTATTATGCTCTGACATACAATTTAAATGGGAGTTAAAAGGTAAATATTCACCAGTTATTTGATTTTATTAAAAGGTATTGAAAACACCCTTGACACACACTTTAAACAAGACTGTTGCTTTGTAGCTGCTTGAACTGTGGCATTTACCATACAAAAAACAGTAAAAGCAAGGGAGAGAACCAGCAAAGGGACAGCAAATAAACATTACTGCCATTCAGCTTTCTGTGGACCAGAGACAGACTAGGCATTAAAGAAAAGAAAATTCAAAATAACTTTGCCTTAAAGAGTTTCTGTCTCAGCACCAGCTCATTGAGAGCTTTTTGTGCTCCCATTTGCAAGCACAGCCTGTCATGGTGTTGTTGACCCCAAAGAGGATGATGCCCATGAGATGTTCCAGGCAAAGAGCAGCATCTCCCAAAAGTGGGGTGAAAAACCTCCCAACAGGAAGGGGATTGGTACCTCCTTCTCTAAAACACCCCATCTCACCAATTTCCCTGTTAGCTCCTGAACAGCCCTGTAGTCACACAGAGAGGCTGTAACAGATGGAGCAACCAGCTGGAAGTTGGATACTACTTTCCCTATAGCTGGACACATACAGAGCTCTATTAAATTTTAAATTTTAATCAGAGAATGTCAAGTTCAAAATTACACTTAAGCCTCTGATTTTAAGGTTTGGGGAATGAAATATATTATCAGTCATAAATGCCCTTTATTTGAAGGAGAGGGAGTGTGATTCCTGTTTTACAAAGCAGGCACATAGGCAAGTCTTTTCCCCTCTACCCTCATAAAACATGGGAATTTCATGTGAAATATTTGAAGTAGGGTATCACACTGCCAGGCCAACTCAATGACTGTCAAAAATAAAATAATAAAATAGGTAAAAACAGCCATACCTGAGGCTTTTATATGCAAAACCTTAACAATATCAAGCGTAACCCAAACCAGCATTTCTGCTGCTCACCAGTCTTTCCTGTAAATGCTCATGAGCCCTCAAATAATATCTCAAAAATAATGTCCGATGGTATGTAATATAATAAGACCAGAGAAACACCCTACTCAGACCCCCATGAGACCACCACCATCTCTCCTGTTCTTATCAGCCAATTACCCTCCAATTACTGTGACATAACTACAGATCCCCAGCCACACCTGGCGTAAGGGCACAGGGCAGATCCTGAGCTCAACCCGTTGTGCCCTGGGGCTGCAGCAACTGGGGAGCTGCAGTGAAAGTGATGGGCAGGTGGAGACCAACACCTTTCCTGATGTACTCACACAGCATTCCCACACTTTGGGAAGATGAGGATGGAGACTTCACACCTGCTGTGCCCCTCTGGTCACAAGGGCTCCACGAGTTTATAGCTTATTTTATAGGTATCATCAGCCACCGCTGCCCTAGGTTGGATTTCTTCGTCTGTTTTTACTATGTATGATAATGAGATTTTAAGAATTCATTCTCAGACAATAATTTCCATATTTGTGAATAACTATGGGACTGTCTGAACATATAAGCAGAGCATGATATTAAAATTGTAATAACCCTCACTTCAGAAACTGCCAATTTTTGCACCCAGGAAAGGAAAGGGGCTTCTCAGGGGCATGGGGGTCTGCAGTAAAGATTCTGTTGCTACCTTCAGCTCTTCTCTCTGCTGGGAGAAGCTGCCCACCCAGGAGACGTGCTCAGCATTATGGATTTCAAAGGTGCAGGACACAAAGTCCCTAATATTTGCTTCTGTTACAGAGATTCTTTCCATATAGTGATGCTAAGATCCAACCTGATCATGACAGTCCTGATTCCACTTGAAAATCTAGGATTTTTTAATTTTTATCCTTTTTTTTCCCCTTAAGAGTGAAATCTGTGAAACAGAAGAGATCAGACTCAGATTTGTGGAGTACAGTCAGTTCTGCTGTAATCTTTACTTCTTTCCTGCCATAACTAGAGAGGCACCAAAGATGAGGAGCTTTCATTTGAGTTATTTTTCCTAGCATTTCAGCAGAGGGGGATCCAGCCTCCTGACACCAGCCTGCTGCAGGCAGAACCCAAGCCATGGAACAACACCACACACAGGCATCAAAGCAAGGGGCTGGAGGGAAAAGGGAATATCTGTATCAGCTGTCCACGTGCAGATCTAGAATTTTTAACACAGGAAGAAACAAAGGGGAAAGAATCTTTAGGGTTATTACATGCAACTTCCCACCTCAACTTCCCACAGAAGTTGAACTTCAATGTCTGCTGTGATGCAGAGCAGCTACAGCCCCAGGCCCCTGATCTTGGCTCAGGACTAATCTGAGATGAGGATTAACCCAAAGGAGTAATTAGAGTCCATAGTCTCTTGACTGCTACCAGGGCACAATCTGAGTGATCAGAGGACTGGATCAACAGCAAAGTCTGCACTTAACCAGGGTCAGATAAGTCACACATCTTGGCACACTTGACATAAATAAAGAGAAACACCCTTGGATTTCCATTTCTGAGCTCAAATAGTCCTCACAACCTAAGAAAATGACAAAAACATGCCAAGTGTGTATATATAGACAAGCACAGGGCTATTGCTGAGAGAGTCATCACCTCAGACCCTAAGTAAACTTTTCCAAGAGGTTCCAGATATTCGAAGGGAACAAGGGCCTGGAGTGACAGGACTAGACAGGATGGCTTCACACTGACAAAAGGGAGGGTTATACTAGATATTAGGAAGAAATTCTTCCCTGTGAGGGTGCTGAGCCCTGGTACAGGTTGTCCAGAGAAGCTGTGGCTGCCCCATTCCAGAAGTGTTCAATGACAGGTTGGATGCAGCCTGGAGAAACCTGGTCTAGTGGACCCATGGCAGGGAGGTTTGAATGAGATGAGTTTGAAGATCTCTTCCAACCCAGATCATTCTATGGTTCCATGATTAGGCATGTAAGGAACAACACTGTGGTCCTTACATAAACAGACAGAGCTTTTATGAACAAAAGAAATTGTCCCTCTCTACATAAGGTCATATTTGCTAGAGAGGATTAGAAAACCCTGTGGAGACAAAATAAACTGCCCCAAATCCCCTTCTGAGCCTGACACAGCCCTATCATACCCTGCCAAGGCCTTTCAGCCCGTTTTCTTCAGGATTTGAGAAAAAGACAAGAGAGATGTAACCATCCAAGAGACCACGTGCTCTGGTAATAAACCAATCAGCCATGAAATAATCAAGGGATATTTTGTACAACACAAATGAGGTTGTGATTTTATTACACAGATAAACAGATTGAGATAGGATACACCTAAATACTTATTTATAGTTTCGTCATAAAAGTTAGCAATGAATACTGCTCTAAATTTACGTGGCCTGTCCTCCAGTTTATCAGTGAAGGGCAGGATGCAATTTCTAATTACTCATATATTACATTTATTGCTAGTAAAACAGATTTATTCTTTTTTTATATATCACAAGGCACTTAGTGAAGGCTTTGATTATTGAGAGTGCAGTTTTTAACACAACTTGTCATTTCACTTCAAAATACGTGTTCCTCATATCTTAAAAATTCTATTTAAAAGAAACAAAAACAAAACAACAAACCAAACAAACCAAAAACAAGAGGAGGAAAGAGCAATGAGGTTATGCTACTGACTCTCCCCAAACTCCACACCATTTAGCAAGAAGACAGACAGACTTGGGTCACTTCACCTTTTTGGAAGATCATTTCTTCTACCTATTCTGTCAGCTATAGTCCTCCCTCCAGCACTCCAGCCTAGGGGAGGAGGAGGTTTATTTAAGCACAGCACATGTGCCAGTCTGCCTTCCTATTCATCACACTCTGGCATGAAGTCTCCTGATAGCTTTTTGTTCATTTGTCCATAGACTCAAAAAAACCATGGAAAGCCTGAAAGGGAGCTTGGGAAAGGTTAATTGGTTTCGTTGACCATCTGTTTGTGCTGTGAGTAAATGCTGAGAATAATGTGTAACAAATGGCATCTACAAGGATTAAATAAATCAGTTCTGTGGATTAGAAATAACCTATGGACTGTGCTAATGGAGTAGAAATCTGTGTAACAAAATCAGCCCTATTGAGCTGTGGAAATTGTGACCTTTAGGGGATAAAGAAACGTGGATTTCCAGGAAGCCTGAGGTGAACTATGAAAATATAACTATTTGATGGTCCAGTAAAAGTTGAGCAAACATCTGGAGAACACATGGAGGACAGTGACTAATCCCACCTGATTGCAAAAAGTAGCAACAAGCCTGCAATCTCTTCTTTTTTATTTTCTCTTTGTCCCGCTCCATATAGAAGCAGTACTTTTGAGAAGTTCTGTACTGATAAAGTTAACATATTTAAGTTTTAATGCTATTTCCCATACTTTTCTTCTCCTTTCTTTTCCTCACCGAATGCAGCTCCATCTCACTGCAGATCATGATCCTTGGGAGCCAGGATCCCCCAGGTGGTTCTTGAAACAAACATCATGGGCTATCAAATCAGAGTTATTTGAATGACTGGACAAAGGAAACTTCAGAAGTGTCTAAATAACTCAAACAGGTACATGCCTCCTTTCAAACACAACAAAATATTTAGGAACAATCATGAAGCCCTTTGATGAATTGTTGTTGTCTTTATCTGTAGATACAAAACTAAACAATCTAGAATGTAGTGAAATCTCATAGCTTTAATCCACTGAAAATTATGTAGCTCAATGCCAGAAAAGAGGAATACTTGATAAACAGATCAAGTTGCAAGTGAAAGTTGCAGCATTCTCCAAATTGTGGAGAACAAAGGTGTCTGATTGAAAGGCCTTTTTTAACCAACTCTGAGATGCTTTACCTGCTTAAGGAAATTTTGCATCATCAGTACATTATACTGTCTGTATAGAACAACTGGAAAGTGTTCCAAACCAGGGAAGCCACAAAAATCAGCAACTGAAATTATTTTAACTTTCTCCCCTGAAATTCCCAGGCATCTCGTGGCAGAAATAAGTCAACACTTCTTTGTGCACAGACCTTCTTGCCATGAGCAGCATCAACCCTTCCATCCTTAGAGCATCCTGCAGGTGTTATTTTAACAACACCACAAAACCACACTTTGATTCTTGTTTAATTAACAGAATAGGGGCATGCACACAGCCCTTTAGACCCACAGGCATGAGAACTGCTCAAGAATACATCCCCCAAAGGAAATCCTCTGCAGCAAGAAGACAGTTTAAAATTTTGCCTCTAAAGCCTACTGAAGCCAAGACAAATTTCACACCAACGTGAGTTGGAAAGAAGGTCCAGACTCCAGCAGCTGTGCTCCAGGTTAGCTTTCTTCTGTACTAGTGAGTGCCACAAAAATCTCTTAGTAGCAGAGGTATTAGAAGTCCCGTCTATTCTAACTAAACAATGATGCATAGACAGCTGAAATCAGCCCCACTGGACATGACACAAACATAACAAGAAGAAAATTAAGTGAAGAGGAATCTTTCGTCAGAGAACAGAAGAAAATCTCTCTTTTCTCTTGAGCTTCCTTGGCATTTACAGTTCGTATGAATGGCTGCAGCCCCAGTGTTAAAATTTATTCACTTAGGAGGAATCTTATAAAACTAAGAGGAGAAAATAATTCAAATACATTAGAATAATCTCAAAGAAAACCAACAAGCAAAAGTCCTATGGGGAAAAAGGAGAAATTTTATACCAGCAGAATTCATTTTAGAGAGCTTTCAAGCCTATTACTTTAGATGAACTCCCACTGCTAATGCAGATAGAAAAAAAAAGCTCAGCAGAGATGGATGTTCTGCCAGAGCCACAGATGAGTTACAACAAGTCTTAAAATACACCCTCTTTCCTTGGAATAGACTGTCTGTTCCTTCACCTCAAACCTCTCTGAGACACAGCACTGAGGTGGGGAACCGGAGAGTTGTGACTGCTCTCCTCTGAATTTCATTCTCAAAACCATAAATATCACTCAAAAGGGATAATATTTTTTATATAAATTAGGTAGAATGAGCCATAAAAATAAAAGTTCATCAGAAGACTTAGTCAAGATCAAGCACAGGGAGAACACAGTGTAATATCTTGCTCAAAAACCACCCACGGTAGTGTAGGAGAAAGTGTAGGGATTGAGTGTCCTTGACAGGAAAAAGCTGATCTGGGACAGGGAGAAATGGGCCATCTATTTCAAATAAAAGAAATGCTGAGTTTTGGACCTTTCCCAATTTTTTTTAATGGGATTTAAAATAAAACAAAACCAGCTACTATGAAAAATGTCTTAATATGGTGCCTGGATTATGTTTTCAGAATGTGTGTGTAGATAGTAAGAGAAAAACAACAAAAAATATTCTGTGGGCTGAATGGGCTGAACTTGGTATGCTGTGATTGTACAAGTTTTGGTAGGGCCACAAGGCACTGTGGGATGGGTTTCCTCATCAAGAAGGGTAGAAGAGCATTCAAAATACAACCTCCATACAGGAACCAGGTGAGACAGGCTGGTATATTGCCAGATGCTTGATTCAGTTTGGTAGGTTTATTTTTTTAAAAGTGTTTTCCTTGATATTTTCATGGAAAATTCCAGCCCAGTCCTTGGAAACACTAACATGAAAAGATGAATTTAATAAAAATACTTTACAAGTTCAAGTGACAATCTTAGATCTCCCAGACAACTGTATCAAGAAGCATTACCTAGATATATGTCCAAATACACAGTGAACATGCTCTGAAAATAGACAGTGATTGATGATTAATGATCAGTTTATTAGAGGTGACAGTAGCTAATGTAGTGCCTCTCGCTCACGCACTGCTTAAAACAGAATTCCACTGTAAACATGAGAAAAAATAACTGCACATTGCCTGGTTTCATGACTTTGCCCTTGAGAGCACTCCACTTGCAGGGCATCTCTCCAGCTTTACAGGACCACTGGGGCCCAACAGCCCACGGGAAATATTTGATCTACCAGCCTGCTTCCATCTTTTTTCCAATGGAGGTGCCGACCCAGAGCCCGAGGGCAGCCCTTCTGACAAAGAGCCTCTATGGGCTCACACTTCTCACAGCTGAGAATCCAGAGCTGAAGCACAACAATGAACCTTCCCCTGTTTCTGGGGGCTTGTGATTAAGCAAACCCCCATGTCAGCAGCTCCAGAGTAACCTTGTATGAGCACACAACCTTCAGCAAACCCAGAGATCAGTCACATCCTGCTCATGCACAGAAACCTATACTCCAATGTGTCAGAAAGTTGAGATTTACTTATTCCTTGTGCCAGAATTATTGATCCCAGGAGCAGCTGTAACCTTTGGAAACTGTATTTCTCAATAGCACTCAGCAAAGAGACTGAATAGGATCTCAAAGGACCAGAAGCCTGAGAAATCCAGCATGAATGTAGAGTCTATTTTTAAGTGTCTATAGAAACGCATTACCTTTAAAACTAACGACATCATTTTTTCCTGGCCTTCTCAATGAATCAATGGAAGCAGAGCTTGGCTCTGGCTTCTGGTGTTTCAAAAGTCCCTTAAACCACCTACCTGAAGACCAGTTGTCTATTGTTAAGAAACTATAAGAATAGTAGATGGATTTTAAACTCAGGAAGTTAAATTACACAATTCTACAATATATGCTGGGAAAACCCCTAGTTGTGCATGACATGCCACAGAGCCTGTCACTAAAAACACTGTCAGTGCATACCCATGTTTGAGCTGCAATAATAAGAAGAAAAAACCCACAGCACCAAAATGAGATTTTTCTTAGGAGGGAGTTGAAAGAAAATAAACTCTGATAGAAAACACTGCACCTTAGATTTCTTTAAAACAGATTCCCAGGGTCTTAGTGTTTATTTCCATTAAGAATAGAACAACTTAGGAGAAATACTGTGTTTGAATCAATAAGCTGTAACTTCCAAACCAAGATCATGTCTGATTATTCCATTTCAGGTAAACTGCTGGTGTGAATTATGAGAGGGGCCTAATCTATTGTACTATCTGGAGAACTTAGTTGTTGCATGTTAACTGAACTAATGTTGGATGGGACCTCTCAAAGCAGCACATCTGCCTTGATTCTGCACTTCAGCTTAACTCATTAACAGCCATCCCATCAACTGCTCTCTCCCCGATTCTGGTGTTGCAGAATAATCCTTGCCAGAACCCCTTAATTTGTCAGGGGCCTCTTAATGTAAATATAAACCACCAGCCTTAATATTTGCCCCAGATACTACAGCAAAACTACCAAAGAGCCACATCTTTACACATTTCCTGTCTGATTTAATCTTATTTGTGCACTAGCTTAAACCTCTCTGCCCTCATTGAATTGGGTTTGTTGATATTTAAGAATGTGACGCAACAAGCCTCAAAGCACATGGCCAACTCTTTAAAACCTCTTTTTGATCTGGCATGTTTAATCATCACACCTGTATTTATCCTAAGCAGAATCAGCAGCATTACCTGCCACAAACTCACTGTCAATCACCTGCTCCACCTACTTACCTGCTTCTACAACTTCCTTGGCATACTCAGATCATCCTGATCTATGGATGTGGGTTACCATCTCCCAACCTCCTCTGATAATACAAAGCTGGGACAACTGCATCCATAAAGGAGCAGACCAAATTTCCCTCTTCCCCTGTATGCCGACAAAAGTCAAAGGTCTTCTTTCCACTTACGCTTTTTAATTATTCTATTCCCCCATCCTTTATCCTTTGGAAATATGGCCATTCAACCAGAAAATTGCATAGAAATTATCCATNCTGCCACAAACTCACTGTCAATCAACCCATAGAAATTATCCACAAGGTTTGAATTAACAAACTGATGTTTATGGCGTTAAAACAAGGGGTCCCAATGTCAGATATTGCAGCAAAAGGAAAAAAAAACTGCTTCTGGAGCATGGAAGTTGCCAGCCCAGCCCTTCACAGGAAGTTATTCCAAAACTTCTCTTAAGATATTCATTTTTTCCCCTCTTCATAATGACACAGCTCCTCTGCACTTCACCTAAAATTTATCAAAATTAAAGACATGTTTTGCATTGGTGCCTATGCACAGAACTATTTCCCTGTCACTATCACATCATCTGAGTCATTTCAAAACAGAGCTTATACCACTAAGCCATTCCCTGTTGACTCTACATATCCAAACCCAGCCTTTCCTCCCTGCCAAATGCTAACAAAATAAGTTTAAAGCACAAATGCAGTTTACCAGGTTCATCATATTCATGAATTGAGGAATGTTGGACAGACTCGGTATTCAAATCCACCAGGTAAAAGCTCCTTTTTAAAAATCTTGAAGGACGATACCTTTTTGAAACCCCTTTCAGAGAAACTCTTGGGGTTTAGTCTGTATGGTGGCCTGTTGTGGTTAGATATTGGCCAAACACCAGGCAACAGAACACAAAAGTCACTTCCATACCCTCTCTTGCTTTCAGCTGGGCAGAGGAGAGGGTTAAAAAAAAATTAACAAAGGTCTCATGAGTTGAGGCCTGGGAGAAAACACTCTAAGGGAAAACAGGTTCAAATTTAAAGGTATAAAGTAAATCTATTATTAACACAGTCAGAGGAGGATAATGAGAAGTCAAATAAGCCTTTAAAACACCTTTTTTCCCCCCAGCCCCTCCCTGCTCCCCACTGCCAGCTCAGGGAGACAGGGCATGGGGGTTTTGGTCAGTTCATCATTCGAGATCTTCTGTTCACTCAGGGAGAGGAGTCTGTTCTCTGCTGTGCCCTGAGTCCCTCCCACAGGCAAACAGTGTTCCCAGAACTGCTGTGGCCTGGGTCACTCGTCCATGGGGTGCAGTCCTCTAAGGACAGGCTGCTCAAGTTTGGAAGCAAGGGCCCTCTGTCTCTGGAAGCAGGAGCCCTCTCCCCATTCAGGTCTCCCACCAGGTGACAGCTTTCCCTGGCACCCAGCTGCTCCACTGTGAGCACTTTTCCCGTGGGCTGTGAGGGGATCTCTGCATCCCCCGTGGACTTCATACATTACAGGGGGACAGTTTGTCTCAGCACAGTCTCTACCACAGCTTGCAGAGGAATCTCAGCTCCAGCTTGGAGCACCTCCTCCCCTCTTTGTTTTTCCACTGACCTTGGTGCCGCCATGTTTTCCCTCACATGTCCTCACTGCCCCCTCTTCTCTGACTAGAAGAAAAGCTGCTGCTCACAGGTGCCATTGCCAACGAGTTCCACTAATGCAGAGATTCCTGCAGGATCCCACAGAGGTGGATTTGTCTAGGTTCTGCCCTGGGGAGTGGCTGGCCCGAGGAGCTCTCCTCAGTCGGGGGTTCCCACTGCAGTTTGCCAGCGCGGCTGCCGAGGCCTGGCCCGGCGGGTGAGGCAGGGCTCGCCAGGGCCCGGCTGAGATGGCGGCAGCCGCGGTGCCTTGCCACCCCTGGAAAAACTGCCTGTGCTGCTTTGATCTTCTTCTTGAATGTCATCACAGGGGCATTACCAACCTCTGTAACTGGGCCAGCAGCATGGCTGTCTTCAGAGCCATCAGAGATTGGTTTTGTTGGACATGGTGGAAACTTCTAGCAGCTACTTCTAATTTTTAGATTTCCCTAAAATTTCTGTCCAAAGGCCCAGGGTACACTGTGCCTCCTGAAAAGGCTTTTCAGGAGCAGCAGTCACAGGATTGAATCAAGTCATCTCTTGGCCACAATATTTACTTTGGAATCTCAGGTTTAAGATATTTCTTTTAATGAAACTTCAATCTGTGTGAAACAAAGATTTAAATATTATTATCCCATTGTGCATCAAAAAACACATTTATCTTGCATAATGAAGTGTTTTTTTAAAAAAACCCAAACTAATTCTATCTTCCACTGAGAAGAGATTTCATATATTCTTTCCACATATGTCAAAAAATGTGAAAAGATGGGGATATTTTTTATCCAGTGTATTATTAAACATAATAGTCAGCCACCTCTAGAACCCATCATTGATTGAGATAAATGAAGCTATTTAAAGAAAAAAAGCCTAATGAAGTCTCTTTGGTGCTTCTGAAACTCAGCAGTAAAGATAAATGAGAAACAATTTCTTGATATCCATTATTTTAAATTACAGATATCAGCACTGCTGCTGTTCTCAAGGTTTATTGAATTTTCATAGAATATCATCCACTTCTACATTCCACATGTGTAATTTAAACCAGACCAATGTGTTTTTCTCCCGTGACAAGTTCCAGATGCAGAGGAGATCACCCCTGCCACACCTGGGCCACACGGGAGGCCCGTGATCTCCCCAGCCATGGGACTCCCCAGCGGAATGTCAGGCAGGGGAGCCTCACCTCTGCTCTCCCTGCTTTTTTGCCAGTGCAAGGACCTGGCAATTCTCATTGCAGATTTAGCTGTGTCACAACCTTTCACCAGAGAATTAGTTTCTCTTTACACAGTGTTGGTTTAAGCAAACAATATTGCTAATGTTTTTGGGTTATTGTGGTGGAGAAGTCAAAATTAAAGACAAAAAAATTTACAAGTTTACCTTAAAATGATGCAACTAGCTTATGATTCAAATTATTTTTCTTTTGCTTCCTCTGCAGTTTGCCTTGTGCTCTTTCTGGTCTCCTCAAAAGACTAAAACTACAGAAAAAGCACAGGCTAGTCTCCTCAAACCTGGGCTCTGCACATCAAACCAAACCCCTGTTTCCAGTTGGGCAAGCTTTGCCCACAAAGGAGCATGTCGCGGCCGGGTGCGGTGGTGAGGTGCCACGACCTTCCCACAGAAGTGACTTTAGAAAGGCGTCCTGCTGGCACAGGCATGCGACAGCCACTCTGCTGCCCTAAGTGATTTCAGGGCTCTTTTGTGAAGGAACCGAAGCAGCAAGCTGCTTAAGGTGACGTGGGAGAAAAGAAGGCGAGATGGTGGAGTCTCTCCTCTTGTCTCTCTGGAGCCTTTATTGTTCTCCAGGGTCCGGGAACAAAAGAACCAGGGAGCTCAGGAGAGCAGGGATTTTATAGGGAAGCCAGGGGGTGGGGTTACAGAACTTGGCCAATGGTGTGAGGGATTGAGGAAGGATCAGTCAGGGAGAGGATCAAAAAGGGACCAATCAACAGCGGCAAAAACTTGGAAGTAGGGAAACAACCAATGGGGGATAACTGATCAACATAGGAACTCAGAGCCTCCTGGGAGTGATACACTTTGCTGGCCCTAAGCAGGAGAGCAGCCTGTCAGGGTTACTCTCTCGGGGGAGCTGCTACAGTTCTGAAGCCTAAAGGCTGCACACTCTCCAAGGGACAGTGTCTGTACCACTGGATGGCCTAGGGGCCACCACAGGAGCACTTTGAGCACAATGCTTACTTTGAGCGTGTCCCTGTGCCGGGCTCCCTGCTCACTACCCCCTGAGACAGGCACTGCCACCCCACACCCCTTCCTGCTGCCCAGAGCTTCCACTCACATACAGGAGTAAAAATCAAGTGCATCATTCACAACAGAGATCCTAATTCAATGCAGGCGTAACTCAGATTCATTCCAGGTCCTTTTCCTTTGGAATCACTGAGGACTGTGTTAAGGAGCCAGCAGGCTGCATGCGGGATGGGGGGCTCTGCCTTGACCCTGCAGAAGTCTGGTTTGGGGACAATGGAATGAAATCTTCACCTGATTACTTCCCTGCTTCTCCCCTGGAAGGACAACTCACAGCCTTTCCTGCTGAAGCCCTCAGACTAAAAACATCCTTGTTTTCCATCCTCTGTATTGTAGACATGGAACAACACTTGCAAATATCTCAGTAACTGAGAGAAAGTTAATGACACAGCAGGAGGATGCTATTGGATTTGTCTCTTACACTTGTAGTTTTTATTATATTGGGAAGGGGGTAGCAGAGCTGCTACTGAGTAATTTAAATTTAATCACTTATTTTGACACTTTCAACTAGAATGCCAAAAATACCTGCAACTGAGAAGCAGCACTTTATTCTGCACTAACATAAATCTACATTAGAAAAATACTCCTCTTTAGTCTACTTTGATTTATCTTTGAGTGAGAGCTATCCAGAATTGTATAATGAAACATAATACTGCTTACATTTAATATGGCATTTTATCTATAAACTGGGAAAGGATCTAAACCTCATTATTATAATCTCTAAAACCATTGAATTTTTAACTTCACAGCATTTTGTAAGAACTTGAGAAATAAGAACTTAATCAGGGCAAAGCTACATTTCTACCATAAGGAATCTTTTGGATCTAAAAAGCTTTTTACATGGTAGAAAATCAAATGTTCTCTTATTAAATGCAACAAGTTCCTCACTATTGCCCAGTATTTTGCTAGGGATGTCTGAAATCAACAAAGTGATAAGTGCAATAGTAATTTCTTTTTCTAACCCTTGCACACTCAGCTATGTATCTGCTTCCTCTTGCATAACCTTCCCAATGCTCATCTCATTTTGAAAGTTAAACCTTGGACAGATGCTGCTTTTCTTTCTGAACTCCAAGTGCCTTGCAGAAGGCTGGTGCTCTGCACTGCTGACAGCTGTTTCATCTTCTGTCTTTTAATTGCACAGGCTACTTACAGATCTCAAGTGAGATAAAGCAGACTAGCACCTTCTGGAATACCTGCTACCAGAGCTACATGAGCAGCCCACCATGACCACAGAAATTTCTACTGTTTCCAATGACTCCATGTGCACACTGTCCCCTTGGCATAGACTGCTAGTGTTGCAAGCAGAGGCAGGACAGAAAAATCTCGTCTTGAGCACATCCAGCCCACATATCCTCAAGGATTTAAAACAGATAAGGGTTGTGAGAGCAGCGTCTAACTGGGGAAGGTCAGTGAGGAAACAGAATGATAGGGGCAGCTGACCTTGCTCAAGGGTATTTGCTCAAGGTCCATGTCTAGAAAGGACCTTGACATGGAATAAACCACTAATGTATCTTACAAAAAACTAAATCCTTCAGCACAGACCTTCAGCCTCCCTTTTTAGAGGATGACAGAGGTCGATCTTCCACTTCGGAACTGAGATAACAGAACCTGCTGAGGTGGGTGTGTGCTGAGACATGGTGCATCATACCCAGCTTCTCCCTACATCCACCCCTTGGGAATACTTCACACAGCCCCCCATCTTACAGCAACACAGCTCTTCAAAGCTGGTCCCTTTAGACCAGACTATTCTCCAGCAGCTTCATTCCCAAGGACTGGAAGTCATCTTGAAAAGTGTTTACCTTGAGCAGGTGGTCCTCAGAATGCTTCATGAACAAAACCTAACCAATATTACATGCAATCTGAAAGGTTGTTTTCATAAAAATTGTGATAGTACAGTGGCTTTTCATATCACAAGATTTTACATAAGGAAGAAACAGGGTTTGTACTAATCTGGCGGTTCTGTTGTCACAGAAGAAAGCTAAATTGTCTGTGTTCCAGGGATAATCTTGATAAGTGTTGGTGAACTGGTTAATGCATTGAGACAAAGAAAGAAGGAAATGAGTTTGTAACCTCCTGCCTGATCAGAAGCTGTTAAAGATGCATCTGCTGGAGATGCTCAAGGGGGGAAAGCACTGAACCAGTGCAACACTTAAGCAGCGGAGCTCTCACCCTGCCACAGGAAATTCTTATGCTTTCAGCACTGGAGAGACCTGTTGACTTTACTCTTCAAGTTGCCTGTACTTTCAAGCACTTTATCAAGAGACTTGCTTTATTCCCTCCCCTGCTTTTTAGGTTTTGGCTGTTAAAGTGCCATGTGATCTTTCCTAGTCCAGAGATGCAATCAGGAAAAATCAGCCCCGAACTGTGGGGGAGAACCTGTAGCACACAACACGCAGGAGTGCTTCAGAACATGCTCAGCTTGAGATGAGGCAGAAAGACCAGGAAAGTCATGGGCACAGACCAGAGAGCCTGGGAGGCTCCTCCTAACTCAGAGGGGTCTTGGGGTGCCCACCCCTCAAATCCCTTGGGATCAGAGACCCTGCAGGTTTCATTACCCTCCCCCTTGCCACTCCAGGGTTATTCTCACTTTCCAGAAGGAACACCCCAATGCAGAATGAAAAGACCATTAATGCACACTGGAGAAGGACAGGAGGATGTCGTGGTTTGGACTGCAGAGTATGGGTTGGAGTGGTTCACCTGGCTAGACACCTGTGTTCAGCACCCCCTGTGCATCACAGGGGGCAGCCAATGTGCCACTGAGACATCCAACAACTATCAAGAGCTTCCTGTCAACTTCAGTGGATTTTAATCAAGCATACCTGGCAGTACAATACAAAAAACTAGCTCCAACAATCTTGAGATTTTACTAGATTTAAAATTAAAATAGAAAAAGATAAGGTTGTATTTTAAAGAATAACAGAAAAAGGAAACTATTAATTAACAAATAATACTAAAATCAGATTATGAAAGTCAGTCCATGTTGAGGTGTCTTCAGGATCCCAGCTGTTTGAAACCATGTAATGAATAGAAATTAACATAAATAAACCCAAATCCAGCAATCAAGAGCTGAATTTCCTTCCTGGACTATTTAGAACTAAGTAATTGGGAGAGAAATACAATTTAAAGCAGAAGATCTCGAAATACCTCTCTCCATTAAGAGATTTCGTATTTGCATCCCAGAAACAATATATATCAAGGCCATGTCCTTAGCTGGTGTAATGTGATGCTGCCTCATTGCTTTCAGTAAAGTACAGCAGCTTAAAGACTCTAGACCCTTTGGCATAATTATTTCATTTGAACTCAGTAAATCAAAATAAACTCCACAGATTTCTGTGAAGTCACAGATCTACCTTTGGGTAAGATAGAGGAAAGCCAAGAATTCTTTTTTAGAGGGATTATCACTCCCTGGTATTTCATAATAAATTATTCCCAGGATGTAGATTTTACCATGATCTATTGAGAACAGGAAACTCTTCCCATTCTCCAATTCTTTCTTTTCCAGAGGCAGGTTGCTCCTACAGCCACGTGCCTCTGACCTTGGCATCCTCCAAACACCTCACTTGCCTTCCATGGAGCTCCATCTCCCCTACCTCCCCAGACAGTTCCCCAGAGCACAGCATCATGAAGGAGCCAAAATTTGACATTTTTTTTCTGGATCTGTGTTCCCTAGAACCTTATCCATGATATATCACTGCTACTCAAGCTGCTGCCTGGTTCCTATGGCTCTTCAGAGAAGTTATTACTCTTCTCATTCATCACTAAGTCGAGTTAATTCAGGCGATCTTCCTGATCCATGGCCTTGCACACTCAATTGCAATATTTCATGGAATATGATATTTTGCTATAATAATAGTTTCACCCTTTGAAGATTCAGATAAAGGACACCAAGACATTTTCAGTAATTAGTGCTACAGTGAGATTCAACATCCCTTCTTGGTGGCTGGGAAGAGGAGAGCTGCTCCAGAAACACCAGCTTTGACAGATGGTGATTGAAGGGGCACGTGAAGGGAAACAAATCAGAATTTCTCTCTGAGTTGTCTTTTTTTTCAGGTGTTTTGAACTCAAACTATAAACATGCTGACTCCTGTTTTCCAGAAATGTTGTCTGTGATGAAGGCAGAGGTGGGGAGACTCTGGGAAGAGGAATCTAATTCAACTTTCAGTGCTGGCTGGGGAAGGTCGACTCATCCAATACCACCTTTGATTTGTCAATGGGTGGGGTGGGAAGGGAAGAGAGAAACCTGCTGCTTTCCTACTGAAAAAAAAAATGTAGAACTCAAGCACTTTTGTTGCTGAAATCTTTTTAAAGAAACCAAAAAGTTCTAATTTTTTCAGAAGATATATACTGTGCTCTAACATTTGGATTAAAATGCATTTCAGAGGGAAAAGACCTAATATTCAATTGAATTTTAAAGAAGTTAATGGAAGGAAGAGTAGGCCCAGGAAAAGAGAGTCTCCAAATCTACAGTCTCCAAATTTACTGTGATACAAAACTTTCTACTGCCAACAGTAACACAGAACACCGAATGTTTAAGTCTTATGGAAATTTCAACAAACTACGAAGCTGCATTTGGAAAAAAACCCCACAGAGATGTTTTCAAGAGCAGCTAGGTGACTTGAGACTCGAGCAACTGTCTTCTGATAAGCATGTACACACTTGAATTTTTTAAAAAATCAAAACATAGCAAAAGTCAAGAAATGTCTGAGTTTCTGATAACCATACAATCCCAATGAGCAGCCACTAATGAGATGCCTTCAGGAAACACTGATCTTCACCATTTTTATCTAACATCTTGGAGTTTAAATACACATTGGAGACTGTAGGGAATGAAGTTATATAGTCATTCTGAAAAATATTCATGTGGGAATTAAAAGGAGAGGTCATATTTGGGCAAAAACTCAATTAACCATGGGTAACAGATAAGAGGAGAATAATTGGGAAGAACCAAAGATTAATTACATAGCCATTTATCCAGTTTCCTGCCCTCTGCCCACTCCCAGTATATACTGCTTCCTCAAATACCATCCGTTTGTTCAGCAGGGGTGGAGGAAGTGAGAGAGGCCAATGAAAACAGATTTATATCTGAGCCAGCAAATAAACCAGACTCGGGCAAGCACTGGAACGGCAAGGACTTGCACCAGCTCAACTGTTCACAGGCTCTGGCTCTGTTACAAGAGCGATGCTGATGGAGGCACTGCAGGAAATCACCTCCCAGATCCCCGCACCAGGCATTACTCTGGTAAATTACAAAAGGACACAGTGGCTAATAGGATCAGGACCTGGAGTGCAATAGAAGAAGAGAAAGGACAAATGAGTGATGTCTAATATAAAGTGCAGTTTTGTTTGCTCTTCACCACCTGAAGGCAGTAGCTGCTTCACAATATTGCCTGCATTTATAAGGTCACCGGGTTCTCTCCTAACACGGTTACAGGACTGCAGTCGCCATTAATTTCAATAGAAGTTTCAAACATGCAGCACCAGCAAAATAAGGTCTTAAAATTCCATCTGTCCAGCAAGATATTTGTTGTTCTAGAGGGTGAAATCTACTGCATCAAGCAGTTATTTTTAAAAGCCAAGACAAGATAAAGAGATTCTCCTTTACCTAGCAAAGCAGGCGGAATTGCAGGCTTCCCTATAGCACTTTATGTGGGTTTAGAGGAAGTATTACACCTCTGATTTCTGTTGAAATGAACTCACCTGACCTACAAGTCACTACATTTTCCTTTACTCCCCATGGACAACTATTCAGAACAGCTTCATTCCAAGTATCATTGTCCAGGGATAGACTCTGCCTGTCACATCCTAGTGATGCCAAACTATCCAGTTATGAAGATGGAGGATTAAGTAGTCTATGACTCTTTGCACAATTCCTATTTAACTGGAAACCATGTCATCAGGAGGACTTAGCAAAACAGTTTTTGCCTAATAACAAGTAGAACTTCTGACCACTAGGAATCTTCAGGCCCATGGCCATATCCTCTCCCTTCATTTGCAGAACAAAATACAAATAAATGTTTTATGCTTCTAACTTGTGTATTGGATAAGTAATCAAGTACTTAATTGGACCATAAAACATGGTCCAAAGGAAAGCTAGACCACAATGCACTAATTCTTCATTACGTTATTTGGACCTATTAATATATTTTACAAGTTTTAGTTTCTGTCTCAGAGAAAATGTCTTTGATACTGTAAATCATTCAATCTGATACCTTCCATCCACACTAACACTACTTTGCTTTTTTAGGTAGTTTGCATAAAACCCCAAAATATCAAGATTTTGCTTGAGATACACTGACTGATGCAACAGTTGACCCTAAACTTATACCATTTCCCTGGGGTTTTCACATGCTTTCTGTGTGCTCTTTCAACAGCTGTCAACACCTGGTCATAAAAAATTGAAAATTGCTTTAAGTCTAGAATAGCAGTTAAACCAAACCAAGTGTCTGATCTTTTGTTGTAATGAACCATTTCTTTCCTTGAAGCACTCGTATGTGTTCCTGGCAGCAGAAGACAAAAGGAAAGGGGAGTCTGAAAGTGTTGGGGTTTTCTCACAGATTTCAGTGATGCCCCATGCATGACAGGGTGCCTGCTTTCCAGTCACCCAACCTCAAGAGGATCCAGCAGCACAACTCAGAGAACAGAGCACAGCACCAACAGCCCTGGCATGCATGGAGAGCTGTGAATGCCATCTTCATTTTCCTGCTCTGAAGCACCGCAAAAGCATCATAAACCCTCAGAAGACACATAGGGAGGCACTGGATGGAGCAAAGGTACTGACAATAGGGGCTGAAAAAAAAAATATAGCAAAAAGCTTTTTGTCCTGCTGAGGAAGGTCTGTAGGTACCTTACTCCACCACCTTATATGCTCAGGAAGCTTTAGAGCCAGGCATGGGCACATATGATCTCATGATACAGCAGCGTCAGACAAAAATGAAGTAAATAAAGTAGATTACATGCATTTATCAGTAATAAAAAGCGAACCAGGCCATGACTACCTACAAATCCCAAAATACTGCTGGCAGTACTGAAACTGGAGCTGCTGTCAAAAGTGACACCCAGGAAGATTTGGAGACCTCTACTTCAGAGGTAAGAAAGGTGGCTGCTACATGTTGTCTGCTCAGGTTCAACCCAGAACAGATGCAGCATTTACTCTCCAAGTATAACATTCAGAATCATCACTCAACAAGCATTTTGTCCTAGAAAGCTCACTTTCTTTTCCTACTTTCTTTCTTTTCCCCACAAAATAGCATTGCAGTGGAAACCACAGCTAACATAGCCACAAGATATACAACAGCACATTTAATTGGTGACAAAAGAAGAGAAATTAGTTTATTTCCTGCCACATCTCCAAATGGGCTCTCATTCAGACACTGCAGTGAGCAATAACATTAAATGGAATAAACCACCTCTGTGGCAGGTTAACTTTATCCATATTAAGGGTTTGATCTACCCTACTGCAGCTTTATTGGTACAATGTCCAGGTATGACCCAAGCCCTTCTACACACCACACTGCTGTCCCAGTTGTGTAACAAATCTTGCTTTAATCTATAAGCCCAGGTATCAAATGCAATGATGTTGAAGCTGCAAAAACCTTGGCACAGATTGCAGTGGGAACTGGTGATTTTTAAGGTCCCTTCCAACCCAAACCATTGCATGATTCCACAATTCTCTTCTATGAAATGAGTACAAGTGCACCGAGAAGTGCCAGAAGGACAGACGGTACCAGCTCCTGGCTCCCACAGCTGCAGCATCCTTGGGGACATCCAGGTTAACTCAAGGCAATCACATCCTCAGCTGAGCAATCACACTGTTACTCATCAGTGGCAGTAGATAAACCTACCAACACATCCCAAAATCAATGGATTTACTACTGACAGTTGTGACTAACACAGCTGAATTGATCTGGGATACTGTATTTGGGAAGTGGATGGGAAATCTCCTAGCAGAGTGTCGTACAAAGAGCACCTGCACTGCCCTTTATTCCCAGCTGGCTCCACACAAGTCAACAGCCAGCAAAGCTGAAGTTTAAAACAGAACCAGCTGGAAGAGTGATGGTGCAGTGCCCAGGGAAATCCCAACCTAGCCAAAACAGACCCCAGGCAAAGGTTTTGTTATTGCCAGTGGGGTGTTACCAAGGCTGTCAAAGACAATGAAAACACAAAATTCAGATAGACTGCCTGTTTCCCCACAGACATGAAAATCACTCCAGTTCCATTATTAATGCACTTGGGCTCATTTGTCAAGAATTTCAGAAAAATGAGTTCAAAACCAAGAAAACCTCCAGCATTTTTATGATAATGCCAGTAAAGTCTGTGGGATAGAAGATTAGGCTGCATACTGTGCTTCTTTCCCAGAAAATCCCTCCCCACCATTCTAGATTATTTTAAATCAAAATGAGGAGAAAAATGAGTTGTTTAAAGCATCAGTAAACAAAGGCGTCTTACTAGTAGGCCTTTATCCACAATTTATGCCAATTTTGTATTTTGTTTCATATGAAAATGTAGTGCCTTTAGCCCTCCAACTCTGCTACTGCTGCTTTTTACGCATTTACCCATTCAGACAATCATTTATTTACCATTTCCTTTTTTTTGTTTTCAAGAAGAATGTGTTCTTTTATCAGTTATTTATTTAGGATTTCAGTAAATTGATTTTTCCTTTTATGTGCGCTGCACAGCTAAAACATGCAAACAGATGAATCCCATTCTGCGCATTCATTTGATTTTCTCTCTCCACTCATCTGAGTTTTCAAATGCTCTTCCTGCACCTGGCAGCTCTCCTGCACCTCCCAATGCCCTGTGCCACATGACACCAACCCAATCTTTCAGGTGCCGTTCTAATTGCAACAAGTGGCAGCAATGAAGAACGTGGATGAACTTGCACCTGCACACAACAGTGCCAACATCATGATTCTCCCAGCCCAGAGAACTCAAGCTGGGTGCCCAGAGAACTCAAACAGCCCCACACAGCTCATGTCCTCAGCAATTTGCCCAGTCTAGGTCACCCACCTGAATCTGAACCTCAAAAGCAGAAAGGTCAAAAAGCTGAGAAGTCAGAAATCTGAGAGGTAGTATTTTCCCTGAGCCCCACAAAATCTGCTCTTTATTTGCCTGCAGGAAAACAGCAAACTGCTATTTTTCAGACTTTTCCTCCACCCATTAAGGATGCAAGCACATATGTGCTCATCTCTCTACTTTCGTCTCCCCGAGCCTGGCACGTACCCAAGGGACCATGAGGAGAGACTCGCACAGCCTGCTGGAGGGGAGGAAATAAGTGCATCAAGGAAACGGTGTAATAAATCCACACCTGTCAGGGAAAGGGTGCCCACAGCAACAAACCACACAGGAGCAGACTGTTTCCGTCAGTTTTACAAAACTTGCCCCAAAGTGATAGAAAATGAGATGGAGATGGGCAAATTACAAAGCAAAAACTGGAATGCAAATGTCCTGACACTGTTCTTCACTCCAGCTCTCCTACAGATTTTCTCCACAGCCTCAGGAGAGCTTGAGGAAAGGGCTGTTGCTTTCTTTTCCTTTTATCAACAACTACACTGGGTCAAATAGAGAAGTCTCCACAACTCACAGTCTTGCTGAAGGCACCAGAGACACAATGGAAGCTGACAGGAGCTCAAGCCAGAAGGCTTTTTGATCTCATTCATCGTCACCAGGTTGAAAAGCAAAACCGAATGCACACACTGCACCTGCAGAGGTGGCCTTCATAAGGCCCAGCTCTGCACCACAACTCAGGGTTCACATCAATGCCAATCCCTTGGTGGAAGCATCACGTCCTCCTCAACTCCCAGGAATCCAACAGTTTGTGATGAGCTTGGCAAAGCCATCAAGCCACTGTAAAAATCCCCTCTGTAATTCTCCCCATTGAAGAGCTTAAGTCTCTTCGTTCTGTTTTAATGGAGTAATTTATCACCCAATTCCTTCTAAAGGTAACTAATATAGATAGATTATATAGTAAGGCGTGATACATAAAGAATAATAGTCCATTATTAATAATAAGTTTCCAATATATTATAATTCTGTGTGATTGATTAGAAAGTCCATTGTTTTACTCTAACATCTTTTTAAAGACTTCTCAATATCAGTTCAAGATTAAAAAGTTAAAGGCAGCTTAATCACCAGGTCGAAATGTAACTTGGAAGAGTATAGGGTTCAGGAGCACTTGAAATTCTTACCTGGCTTCTTGACCATGAAAAAAAGAGCATTTTATTCTATGCCCCATTTCAGTGTCACTCTATCCCAGTTGCTTAGTCATTTAAAAAGTCTTTCCCTAAGAACAGACAAAGTAATCAGTTTAGGAGGTAAATGGGTAGGACTGATCCAGGTGCTCGTGGAATTACAATTTCTTCATTACTCTGTAAAGAGCAGCATCTCTCCACTCTATGTTAAATTCAACAGAGATGCACTGTTTGAATCTGGTTTATAGATATTTTTAAAGCATACATTTGATCAGGATGTAAGTAGCATTCCCCCTCCAGTACAGAAGTATTTATGCATCAGTGAACAAAACCTGGAAAGATAGATTCATTTGGCCCAAAATATAGTCACCTTGTCCACAACCCAGCTACAATCCTGAGTTTTCCAGGGTCTTTCAGAAAGTTATTTATTTATCCTACTGCAATAAATCAGTTAACCTTTGTAACATATCAGCCCAGGTATTCAGCACATGCTGCACATCTGTGTGAAGAACCTTGTAGCAATTTCTGCTTTCAGACACAAAATTTATGAACAAATTCAGCCCTGTCATTGTTCTAATGACCTTGATTAAACCTGATGGAAATTGACTCCCTGGCAAAACTAAACATGTATTACAAGAAATACTTTTTAACCTCTATTCTAATTCTGGCACTTTTAAATTTCAGTCTGAAAACCATCTCCTGTCCCTTTCATGAATGATAATTCAGTGGAATAACACTGCAAAAACAGCCCTGCACCTGGACATGATTATCTCTCTGAAAAGGACATTTTCAACCAACAACTTTCAATAAAAATCACAGAGCAGTCAGGAGTTTAAGGACAGAAACCTTGGATAAAG
This sequence comes from Nicator chloris, assembly GCA_013400495.1. NCBI lineage: Eukaryota > Metazoa > Chordata > Aves > Passeriformes > Pycnonotidae > Nicator > Nicator chloris. The sequence continues at coordinate 498,005 of WAAE01015860.1, read as the reverse complement.
GTTTTGTATGATAGGCAGGAGCAGCGTGACTGCAAACATCTCTTTCTCTCATGGATGTGGGACCCTGTTGAGGTGAACTGCACATCTCCTGTGCTGCCAAGAGGCCAAGAAGGGTCACCAACCAAAACACCAACAGGAAAATCACTCTGTTCTCTCCCCTCCTGTGCAGACACAAGGAACAGACCTTCCCAAGTGCCTTGTGCCTGCACATGCACACACAGACTACCCAGGGCAAAGGCAGAAAATGAGTTCATGTTTCAAACAATGAAATTAATACACTGGCAATAGAATATGCAATTTCCTTGTTTATTGCCTCTCAAGTCAATGCCATTGCCAGAGGTTGTCATTGTACCAACAGGCAGAAAATTAATTTGACATAGTTTCAAAGCAGCACTCTATTAAGTCCCAGGGACCTCTGAGCTCTGCTGTTGTATCCCAGCAAAGGATGAGCCCTCTCCTTTTCTGTCCTTTCCCATCCTCTCTCTTGCAGCAGTACTTTTCCCCTGATGCTCAATAAACAGTGACCAAGCAGACCTGTGGCAAACAGAGGTTTTCAGGCAGAAAAACGCAGAAGTGTGCAAAAAAAAAAAAAAAAAAATTTCATCATGATAATGTACCAGATTTCTCTTCCGTCAAAGAACAAACAAAAATGTGGTTTCCAGTCAGAATGTCTTTTTTAGGTCCTCTCATTTAAAAGAAAAATCTATATACCAATTAAGGTTACTTTCAAATCATACTTTTGGAGCTAGAGAAACCCTTTGTTTGGAAATGTCAAAATGGGATATATATTATGATGAAACTTTTATTCTAAATTATACATTAAAAATTTCCATGCTCCCTGCTTGGGCTTTAAATCATAATTTCATCCAAGACTAACTTCCCTCTGGAATAGCAGAGCGGTGATCTATACAACCTGTCTGCACACTTAGATCAGCATCACAGCATCTCTTTCAATATTAACACCCATTTCAATCAGCTCAAAAATGTTCTCATTAGCAACAAAAAAATCCAAAATATCACTCAGCTGCTACATAAGCTCCATGCCCTCCTGCAGTGCCCATTCTGGGCACCCTCCAGCAGCTGTTAGAGGAAGGGCACAGCTGGACAAGAGACCTGTGTCTGAAATCAATGGCCAGATAAAGAAGAGTCCTCTCTTTTGTGATAAGTGCACAGATTACATTCCCACCATTATCATCAACAGGGAGAAACAAAAAGGAGTGTTTGGGCAACAAACGCTCGCTGAGCAGGAGGGGCTTCATCAATAGCCAAGCACAAAATTACCTCAGCAGATTTCAGCTCATTTCCATAGAAAATGCAGATTCTGCAGAAGATAAATAAATACAAAAAGCAAGTTTCTCTCTGCCAGCCTGGTGAGGAGGGGTCTCCAGACCACCCTGCCTGGGCAGTTCTACTCAGCACTGCTGGACTCGCAGTCCAACATCAAAGCTGCTGTGCTAAAAAAAAAAGGAAAACAAAAAGGAAAAACCAACCAGAGATGAAAGCTTCATTGAAAGAAGAAAATAGCATGCAACCTTTCTGGCCCAAATTGAGCAGATTATATCTGGGCTTTATTCTGCTGTCAGTCACATGCTTGGCAATTCAGAGCAATTTGGCCAAGCCACTAGTCATATGCTAAGCAGGGCTTCTCTTCCCACTGCCTTCTCTCAAATTGTCTTGGTAGATACTGGCTCAGTCCTGCGTATGACTTCTTTTCCTTTTTCTAAACCACTATAGTTTCTGTTTTAACATCATTCCCTCCACATGTGACACAATTCTGTTCAACATTTAATGTTGTTTTCCTATCTCTAAAATGGAATAAACAAGCTTTTTACAAACTCTGTATAATCATTGTTGACAACAAAGATGAGGGAAGTTTGCCAGAAACAACCAGTGAGTGGAAATCTGTCCTTAGGGATGATGAATATCCTGACCTGAGTCTGTTCTCTGTACACAAAGCATTGGTGGTGACCATGAACAGCAGTGATGCCCATCCTTTGCTTGCTGCAGTTGAAAACATTTTGTCCTGGGTCTACAGACATTTAGACCTCAGGTTTCTCTTCCTTCCTATTTAGATCCTATTCAGAAAAAAACCCTGAATTCATCCCCATTCAGACCAAAAAACTCCATCTTGAATCAAACTCGAAATACAGGGCAAATTTTTTCCTGCTGGTGATCACGTTCAATATACATTTGTATCAAACTATTTCTCTTCATTACAAAAACAATAAAATCCCAAACAATGACCAAGGCAAGAGCAGTGGGTTGCAGTTTCTTATTAGAAGTTGAGCTTGGCTATAATTCTATTCATATGAAATCTGATATGAAACCACCTGGGTGTCATGATGTTCTTTATATTACAGTAAATTCAATGCATTAAGGATGCAGAAAAATCTCATTTGGGACTGCAAAGCAGCCAAGAGTCTTTGCAGATTCCCCAGGAGCCAGGAAAACAGCAAATCACAGCAGCTCTCCCAAGTGATGCAGAAGTAAAATAATCCCGTGTACCAGCACCAGCATCTGTTTGCAGCAGCGAAGAGTGCTTTACAAACTTTAATAAATGTAAACCTTACAAATCTCCCCTTATAGAGATGGTTTATGGTTACCATTCCTCACAGAGGAGAGGCAGGGTGCCAAACATTGCACAGGTGGATGTGGCATTGCCCTGTTCCAGCCAGAGCACAGGCAGGGTGTGTGGGTGCAGAGCAGTGCACAGCTCCTGCCCCAGCTTCTCTAGCACCATGTCCCTCCCATCCCAGCAGGAGCAGCAGGGTCCCTGACACAACCAGCACAGAGTCAGAGCAACTCTTTGCAGAGCATGTCAGACCCCAGCAATGACCCACCCCGGGACCCTCTCAACTCACCCCAGCACAGCAAGTGCCAGGACACGCAGCCCCTGTTGCCCAAAGACCTCCATGTGCAGCTTATCAATATTTCATTATCAGTACACAACTGACCTCTAAATAACTGTCTGCAGTGTCCAGCAGCTCAGAATGCCTCCCTGCTGCCAGCCAGGAACATCTGTGCTTGTCCCCTCACCCGTGCCACAGAGGCAGCAGGGTAAGGATCCCACTGCCCCATTATTTGTGCTGCAGAGATTCTCATCAGCACTAAACTCACAATATGGTATTTGTCCATCTTATCAAGAATTAGGGAGTCCAGGCAAGAGGCTTATGGGCAGAACAACAAACCCAGAGCTGGCTGAGCGAAATGTCTGCCACAAGAATCCTTAAATCATCTGGCTTTCCTGAGGCTTTACATGCCAGTCAAATGCCAGTCCTCCCCCTTCCTCATTCCATCCCCAAGCAGAGAAGCTGTGTCTGCTCCCCTCCCAGCCTCTCCTGTTCCACTGACCAGTGGTATTCAGCCCTCTGCTGCTGGTGGGGAGGGTCTCCCCTGCAGGGAGAAGGCATGCCACCAGAAATGTGCATGGCTGACACTGAGATGGCTTCAGCTACAAAAAGCATTTCCCCAGTACACTGGATTTCCTTACAAATAGACAATATCTCCAGGCAGAAGGAGCCTCTGGGAAGGGGGTCACTTGGGAAGAGCCCCAGCACACCACAGTGGGACAGTGACCCACCATCCTCCTCCTCTGCAGGTACCAGCCTGCTGAGCCAGGTAGCTGTTAGACCTGCTGCCAGCTTGGCACAAAGCATCTCTAAGGAGATGTCATAAAATCCCTGGATGCTGTTATACTTTCAGTTTAGAAAAAAAAATCCAGGACAAGATTTCTGACTTCCATACATTCAGCTGACCCAGGCCCATCACACCAGTTATGCCCCACCAGGTACAGACACCATATCAGCAAATTTGTGTGATAACACACAAATCATTACTGCAGATGCCACATGACACACACCACAGGTGGCACAGCGTGGAGGAGAGGGAAAAATACTATCAGTATTTTGGAGAAGGGCAAGAGAAAACTCTTGCTCAAAAGAATATTCTGTCTGTTTTCACTTTTACCATCCATGGAGAGTCCGGAAGGAATGGATAAGCCATTCACCAAGGACTCCAATGAAATCTGGTGCTCTGGGCCAGCTGATGCCACCACCAAAAGCTGTCCATTAAAATGCTTTGTCTGGATTTGCCAGATATTCACAGGAAAGGAGAGCTGTCAGAAACATCCCAGCTGAGCACTGCTACCATCATTATCTGCAAGGAGACTGAGAGGAGGGAAAAAGCTTCTTTGGTTTCTTTGAAGCTTATTTATTCCAATGGTAATGTTATCAGAGAGGATAAATTTTCAAGCCAGTAAAAAGGCTCATGACCTCTAATTTCACCCGCATGCACACCAGGTGCTTCTCTGGACTATAAAATCCTAAGATTTGGGGGAAGATCTTAAACTCTGCATGCCCAACCTATGCAACAAGCAGCCCCTGCCTCAAATTCAACCTGGTCCAGGTTATGGCATTAACAGCCCAGTGCTCACATTGCTATTTTGGGACAGACATACAGCAAACACAGGACAGATTCCTACTACTGCAAATCAAAGGCCCAAGCAAAAAGAAGTCAGAGTTGAAGTCATTGAAGTCCAAGCAAAAAGGGGTTGAAGTGGTTTATTTTCCTCTCCGTTCAGTTTTTTATACTCTTGCAGCTCCAAGCAGTTACAGCTCTAAGCAGTCAGATCCTTAAGCAAGATTTTGTCACTAGTTACAGAATCAGCCTATTGTTTGTGTGACTTGGCAGCTTTACCAAACTACATAGTTCCAAAACCCTTGATATCTGCATATGCTGCGCTTTCCCAGTTCTTCTCATGTCTGTGACCACTTATCCCACGGCCTGTATCCCACCAAGGCCAGGATTTCATTAAGCTCCATTGTGCTCTCTGTTCTGTCCCCCATTTGTTTTCCCATATGTTCCCATCAAAGTTTTTGTTCTTCTCGTCATAGACTGAAAACCAGACTGAGAAGTTCAAACTTTAATGGAGTTCTTTTCCTGGAGAATATCCATTCCTGTAAAACTGAAAATATATGCAATACCTCCATCCTGGACAAACAGAAAAAGTCAAAGATAAATGTGAACAACACTCACTGTGTTCTGAAACACAAACCCCAGTATTTTATCTGTTATTTCAATTAATGAAATTTCAAATTTTGTATCATGCTGAAATATTAACTCAGTTCCACTTATATATGTTTAAGGTACTATAATATGTTTTCAAGTAATTGAAATAAAATATTTCATCATATTAAAATTTCAGAAATATAGAAAGGTAATAACATGATCTTATTGAAATAATAAAGAAGCTGTGAATAATTCACATACTTTTCTTTAGTATTTGTCTTTCATCATATAATTGCATCTTTTCATTTCAGTTCTAGTTGTCTTGAAATGAAAAAAAAAATCCAACCAAAAGAAAATTTCAGATTCTGGCTGGTTCCAGTCCTTGACAGAAAATTCATCTTGGACTAATTTATAGGACAGAAAAAAAAAAAAGAAAGTGGATCCAAGTGAGCAATTATCTACATCTATTAGGCTTCTTGAGCGCTCAGTGGAGTTTCAAAACATTAATTTGTTCAGCAATTATAGCAGGAAGATGTAGTCAGACCCCCACGGTGGGAAGGGACACAAAAAGTATCCCTTTTTGCCAAATGCTTGTCCCTGAAATATCTGCTATAAATTATCCACTGCTTCCACAGTGAGCGACACCCTTAATAACCTGTGAAGGTGTAGAAATCAGAGCTGAGGGACAAAACAGAACCATTCAGAAATTAGTGGGACTGTATCAAAACTACCTCAATGGCACAGACATCTTTCCAGTGCCTAAAGGGGCTACAAGAGAGCTGGGGAGGGACTTTTGACAAGGGCACATAGTGACAGAACAAGAAAGAATGGCTTCACACTGACAGAGGTTGGGGTTGGACTAGGTGTCAGGAAGAAATTCTTCCCTGTGAGGGTGGTGAGGCCCTGACACAGGGTGCCCTGAAAAGCTGTGGCTGCCCCATCCCTGGAAGTGTCAAAGGCCAGGTTGGATGAGGCTTGGAGCAATGGGGTTTGGTAGAAAGTGTCCCTGCCCATGGCAGGGGTTTGGAACTGCATGAGCTTTTAGGTCCCTCTGAACCCAAATCATCATCAAAGTGAGCCCCAGCACTGTCCTGCACCCACTGGCAGTGGACTGAGCAGGAATACCCCAGGTCGGAAAGGGAGATGCCCCCTGTCGCTGTTGCCAGGCTGAAAACACTCACGGACTCTGACTCTCCGTTCCACCGAAAGACCTGACTTTATCCCATCACTGACTCCTCTATGCAGTACATCAAACAAGCCCATTGATTGGTAGGCAAAGTCAACACCTCTCCAATCACATTGGTCAAGACAGATGTCCATCAAGGAAACTCCTCCTCCAAGAGAGAATGTAAACATAGATAAACTATACCTATAACAAACCTATTATTTACAGCAAAATGCATGAGAAAAGAATTTCCAAAGTATAAGCATCAGAAGGCTGGAAAACCAGGGTGACAGCCCCCCTTCCTTCAACCCCAGCCCCACAAACAGACAGGAGCAGGCTCCCTGCCCGAGCCCCACTGAGACACCCGCTGTCCTGAACGCTCGCCAGCTGCCCAGCACTCCTGCACCCCAAGTCCTGGTGTTCAACAGCCCGGCATCAATTACGGTTCTTGTCCAAAATTGCACAAGATAAATTGGACAATTTTGTCCTGTGCAGACCAGAAGTTGGACTTGATGATCCTTCTGGGATCCTTTCAACTCAGGATATTCTATTATGCTGCAAACATTAATTTGTCTCAATATATTAATGCATGTGTTCTATGAGTCAGCTTGAAGGAATATAAGGTTTGCACTTACATATTATTCTTTGGCATAAAATCCTTCACTTTTCAGTCACCCAGCCTTGTCTGCCTCACTAAAACATTATGTAGCTGAAATGCCTTTTCTCAAGTTTTTGCATTAGTCATTTTAGTCACCTTCTTCCATCAAGTGGTTTTGTTTAGCTGGTGTTAAAAACCCACACTGCAGCAGGGGAACAATTTCTGCAGCACAAATCAAAGCAGGAGTCTCTGAAATGTACCTTTCTTGGAAAAAAAAAAAAATTAGACTTAGTGATAAAATGTAATTCAGACAATTTTTGCTACTTTCATTAACAGGACAAATCCCAGTCCAGGAGTACAAGGTAGCAAAGGGAAACTCATGGGAACTGTGGCAGAGAATGGAGCTGATGTTAAAAGCTGTTCCAACACAGAGAGGCTATAAAGGAGAGTTCAATATTCCTTCTACACTCTTCATCCTTATTCTAAAGCATACCTGTTCTCTCTAACAGGCTATAGTCCACCCTGCAAAGCCTGGCCATGGAAAGCAGCATCTCACAGTTACTTGCCTTTCTCCTAGATCTATGGTGAAAGTCCAGAAAAAAATGTAAAGAGGCTTTAAGGCATTTTACATTTTGTTATCTAGGAATTAAGAAGTTATCATTAGAAATTATTTTGTCTGGCCCTGTTGCCCACTGCAAATGAGTCAATCCTCTCCAGGAGCAAGTCAATAAAGGTCCAGCTCCACCAGGATGAGGACAAATAAGATCTCATCAGACAGCTGCCACCCTTTCACTTCCTGAGGAATTTTAGATTTATCATTACTATTTTTTTCTTGCCTCTGCCACCAGAGGTGACTCATCCTGAAGCAAGGCACATCTCCAGGAGCACATGTGACAGGTTAGCTCAGCAGCAAAACCAACAAGCTGTAAAGCCAATGCAGTAATGACCTCATGCATTACAATGCTCGCTGTGTAATAATGCCACGTATAAATAACAGACTGCAAAGATCATTAAAGCCAATCAAAAGTATAGATTAGCCCATAAAATCTGTATAATGTCTCCTGTATTCTGATGCACTGTGAAAGAGGAACTCCAGTCAGCAGTGGATGCAGGTGCTTGGCAGCAGCATTGGGCTTTCAGCATCCTCACCTTGGAGGTTTTCTTCCACTCTTATGTTGTCACTGCAATTTTTTACATCCTAAATCATCCACAAGGAGAGGTGTAGCTGATGACTATATTTCTGCTGTAATCTCCAGAAAATGTCAGATCCAGCACAGGTGCTCTGCCAGCCCCGGTCTCAGCACCCCAATCCTGTTTTGTGGCTCCAGCAGCCCAAGCCTGCTAACACCATGGGGATCTCTCCCACAGTGCAATGGGCATGGACACAATCACAGAGTCACCAGGGCTGGAAGAGGCCTCCAAGATCTAGTCCAACCATCACCCCAACCCCACCATAATCACACACAAACCATAACCCAAGTGCCACATCCAGATTCCTGTTGAACATTTTCAACCACCTGGGCAACTTATTTGAATGCCAATCACTCTTCCAGTGAAAAAAAAAACAAAACAACCCATCTAATATTCAATCTGAACCTCCCCTGACACACCTCTCTCTCCACTGTTTCCAAGTCAGTTGGATAGAGAAGAAAAGTTTTCATGATAATCCACCCCTTTAGCAAAAATTTTTATCACCTAGGGGGAAAGCAGCTGCTTCTGATGTTCTCCATAACAGACTGCCAAGGGACACCAAGCTCCTAAATGGCTATTCCTACCTAACCAACCGAGATCACATATGCTCATTTTCTGCTTTTCAAAGACGTGTTTCACAATTATGTATCACGCCTGATGTTTCTATTTACAATATTTCCCAATTAGATTTTATTTAAGTTTACTTACCCAAATATAATTGTGTTTTTGCTTTAACGAGATGGGTTTGCCCTGCCAACACGGTATTAGGCATGCAGGAAAGAGAGATGGGCAAACAGGTGAAGAATAACTTGCCTTCAGCAACATTTGGCAAATCCTCTCCTACATCCACAAAACCTGCTAATATTAACAGATGGCATATCCTTCCTGCTTGAAGACAGACACCAAATCCTGACCTGAAAGGCCAGGTTTGTGGTCTCACTTCCCATTTCACAGCAGAGCAATCTTTAGAGTCCAGCAAACTCTATTCTGTGCTCATATATTCTCCAGATGAGGAACAGGGTCAAGTTGCCTACCACCTTTTAAAGCAGCTGCACTAGCAAGAAACTAAAATGAGATGCTTCCAGGAAAAGATTTCATGTTTTACCTTGCAGATCAGACAATTTAAGCCATGTTGTGTATGGTAATAAAAACAATTTCTTAAGTTAGCATTTAGTATAAGAAGTGTCTGCTACAGGAAATAAATTCAGCAATTAATATTGGCCATAACCTTACAGCAACAATTTTTTAAAGTAATTTCTTATTTTTTAAGAACCACAACTTGTGTTGAAAGCACATTTGCATTTTATTACCTCTAAATGTTTAACTACCATAACTAATGCTTGATTAATAAATGGCTAGCTACTGCTGCTACTTGAAACCTCACAATTTAGATATGGCAAATTATTTGCCATCGAATATTGGTCCTTCCCAAGCAGCAACATAGGAAGAAAAGGATCAAAATAGGAAAACAGGTTTAATTCATGGTGTCTCTTAAACCTCAGTCTATTGTTCTAGCCAAGCTCATTAAATTCTGCATAAAGCTATAATGTTTATAGATCTTATCTAAAAGTGAAATTGTGGGACAAAAAAAACTTGTTAAGTTTATGTGACCAGTCTTCTCCAGTTCAGATCCCACCTGCATACATCCTTTTCAGAGACTTCCTCAAGGCAGCAGAGAATTCATAATGCTTCTGGGGCTTCCTGGAGGAACCCAGCCTACATTCAGCACCTAGAATCAACCTCCAAGTGAAAGGCAAATATTTTGGGTGGGGGTCTTTTTGTTGTTGGATTTGTTTGGTTTGGGAGTTTTTGGGAGGATTTAGAGGGTTTTGTGTGTTTGATTTTTGTTTCTTGCTGTGGATCTGTGGAGGTTTTTTTTAAAGACTCAGACACTATTTTCCTTTTTTATTTTTTTAATTATTGAACATGCCATTAACTCACCAAGCTGGTAGCTATGGAAGCATGAAGACTTTGGGACTAATTTGAATTAAAATGAAACATTGTGGATAATACTTGTTTGCTTCCAGGCTTTCACAATGGAGCTTTCAGGGAAAAAAAATTGCAAAAGAAAATATGAATTGGACTTCAAAGCTGTTAAAACAGTCTCTGGCAAAAGGCCTTACCTGGGATGGCTGTTTTTTTTCAAATGCAAATATGCAAGACATTTAACTATGCATGAAGCAGATCTCAAGTGCTTTCTATTGCTTCAAATGTTCCTCTACCCACATCCATTTCCTAAATGCTTGTGCCTTTTAGGTGGCAGCTGATTTAGCAGCTTCAACTTGCTTTTCTTGGAGATAAGTGATAAGTGATGCTGGGCCTGGAAGCTGCAACACCACACCTGAGAACCAGCCCAGTTTGCTGTTCACACTTCGGGTGGTCCACAAAGCCCAAGGAGGTAAATTTTCCCCAGCTCTGATCCTGCACAATGTCAAGTGTATAAATATGGTTTTCAATTAAACTCATTTCAGCAGAGCCACATGACAAAACAGAAGAACCAGCAGAATAGGATCGAAGAAGCAAAACAAGAAATCTTAGGAAGCAGCAGAATAAATCTTCCAGTCTGAACAATTTTAAAGGAAAACGGTGCAGTTAATGGAAATCTCACCTTGCAGCCAAAAAGACAAAAGCAGAACTGACAGCTACGTATCAACTACTGTTGTGTTTTTTCAAGACATCAACAAAGGTTACAACCTGCTGCACAGCAGCTGTGGACACAGCTGTCATTTCAGATTTGATTTCAAAATATCTGCTTTCAAATTAGGCAGACTTCAACACTGATTAGGAGCAGGCTTTTCTTCTACAGATGCTTATAAGAAGAAGGGCTTCCTCACAAGTCACACAGCTCTACAACACTTCAGCTTGCTCCAGAGATAAATCAAAAATATCCACCCCCATAATCACAGCCTTTTTATCTTGGCAGGTCCTTCCAAGTGCTCAGTACTCTGAATTTTCTGCCATTATCAATAGTGTTAAGAACTAATACTCAGTAATTTTTCAGAACTCCTTTCAAGCCTTTCAGGAACTTACTTGTATGAAATATTAACAAGAAAAATGTTCTGAAGTACTAATAAATTTGTCTCTCTCCAGCCTCTAACATAGATGAAGAGCTGTTCAGGGAATTTTCAAGTTCTCTTTAGGTCCTGGGGGTCTTCAGGGTGTTGGTTGGGAACATCATCCCAAGAACAAGCAGCCTAATCTCACTGACCCAATACAAGTAATAGGATCACCAGGACAGCCCTCAGCCACCACAAGTCATGGATATTCTCCATCCCAGTATCCAGGGATATTGTGTTTAAGCTCTGCATTTAAGCAGCCAGCCACTTCTCAAAGCAAAGAGCCAGACTGAAAAATGTATTTAACTGCCTCAAGACGCAGAAAAGCACCCAGGGAGAGCTGCTGAAATCCTTTAAGTGAGTAACTCCAATTTCCTCTCATCTACATGCATAAACTGCCCATGAATCCCACAGTCTGGCAACAAAACTGGTCTGAAACCGAGAAGAGCAGAATATTTCTGCTTGTGCCAAGAGTTTCCCTTTCTGTGCAGGGCACCTTTGTCCAAGGTTAGAAAAGCAGCTGACAGCTCCATGTGCAGGTGATGCACTTTCAGTCACAATACAGACCATCCATTTCCCATCGACAGGAGCACCAAGCTAAGGTGTCTGCACATTTAATTGAGATTATGGTGGGAATTAATTATAAGATTAACAATCTCCAAAAGTGATGTCACAGGACAATACCCATAACTGCAGTAGAGCTTACAAAGGACAGAAAGATAATTTAAAAATGCTATTAAGTACACATGGATGAAAAGAAAATGACATGTGGCACTTCTGGTATGAGATAGTCATAAAGTATGTTTTTTAGGGCCCAAATATTTGTTATAAGTTTGAAAAAGTGTGAGATATTTCAAAATGCGCACAAAAAAATAGAATGAGATTAATCTCAGGCAGACAGAGGCGAGAGAAGGAAAAGAGTCATCAGATGTGTGAAGAGCCAATCCCACAGGAACAATGACAAAAGATGGAAAATTAACAAGTAAAATTCCTTATAGTTTGTGCAGGTTGCCTTTTGTAATTCAGTAGGAGTTATTACACCGCAAAATTCAAGGGGATAAAAATCCATTACAGCTCTTCTTTATACCCTGCTCCAAGGACTCTTTGTCTAAAAGAACTGTGTTTTAATCTGTTTGCCAAATGTTTTCAATACAATCCTTTAATACGATACTGTGTGGAGAATTTCAGGCTAGAAGGAATGTTTGGTGCATTATTTCTGCTGTTTAGTTCTTCACCTCTTACACCTACGCAGACATAACAGGGCACAGGAAGACAGCCCTTCCACAAGAAGTGTTAATAAACTTTTAATAATAAAACATTTCTCCAGGCATCAAATCCTGTCCCTGCTGAGGACGCTGGAGTTTTACCATTAACTTCAGTGGAACTGAGACACGGTCTCCAGCTATATATTTAATTTAAATTACATTGCTGTTAGACTTGATTCCCAGCAGAAATTACAGTCATACAAGCTCTAATACTCATGACCTCCAAAACAAATCCAAATACTTTCTTCTTGCATCCATGCACATGCACAGATTTTTTTTTTCTCCTTAAGTACTACAGCAATTAAGACAAATTATGGAGATTATTTTTTCTTCTTTTAGGCTTCCACCAGGAGTTCCCCTCTATTTTAAAAGCTAAGCTTTGCTCTTTCCAAGCTTGGCACCTGCAAACACAAGCCCTGTTGCAGGAAGGAGCACTGAGACATGAGCTCAGCAGTCCTGTAGTGGCTCTGGAGAGGTGCAGCCCAGAACCTCCCCTCCTGGAGGAGGCTGAGCACATCCTCAGCTGGCCTGATACCAAAAAAAGAATTCTTTGTGCACAGAACTGAAGCACATAATAAATCATACCTCAGTTTTGCCTACGTGCCAGGAAGGCTGGATTTCCCCTTCCCAATCTGCCTGCTTGCCTTGCCTGCTCTTCACTCACAGGAGTGTGGGGAAGCCAAAGCTCCAGCCAACATCAGTTTGCACTTCTGTCACACAAAGCACACAAGTTCACCCAAATTCCACACAACAGCCAGGACTTATCTAAGGTCATGGCCATTCTCACCACCTTCTGTCCAAGCCACTGACCAATGCACCCCAACTGCAACATCAGAAACCTCTTGGGCTCTATGGAAACCAAACACAGCGTTTCAGAGCCCCAAGAGCATGTCTAGCCTCTCCTGACTCAGCTCCAAAGCTTAAAGACATTTTAAAATGTGTGGAATGATAGGTCTATCCAACAGAGAAAGCCAGGAACCATGACCAGGGTCTTCCAGGGTTGTGTCCCATCTCTCTGGTGCTGCCTGGTGAAGCACAAGCCCGTCCAACTCGCAGCAGGCAGCAAGCAGTGTTGGGCAAGATATTTTTTTAACAGAGATTTTCTCATGAGTTGTCACTTGTAGATGAATCCTAACTGCTTGCTTCAATTGGTCCTTTTAGCATAAACCAAAACATCTGGTCTGTTATAAAATATTCTCAGTTTATATTCAAGACATTTGGAAATCCAACAGATTTTCACTCTCTGGAGAAGAGTAAAAACCAGCTCCCCAACATGCAGAATTTAGCAATTTGCAGATGAAATTAAGCTTTCATATCACATGAAATCAAGTTTTGTTTTTCATTTCTAAATCCCACTTTCCTCACCCTCTATTCTCCCAAAATCAGCCAAGACCATGTGCCAGATACGCACAACGGTAAATGATTATTCACCAAGCAACCCAGGGAAAGAAGGGAGCCTGGCAGGGTTGCAGGATTTTGTGGGAGGCTGTAGATACCAACAGCAGCTTTAAACAAGGTTCCAAGTGCTAAAAACAGTGAATTAATCTACATTAGTCTCCCTGCTTTACCAGCTAGACAGGTCATTTAAAGCTGTTGTATCTTCACACTACACTGCCGACAGCACTGGAGACATTTTCACAATTCATCCTGTAAAGCAGTACGCTCTAATTACTATTTCTTTATCTTCTGCTTAGGGCTTTGCCCATTAGGTGGTGGGAAATCAAAAGGATATATGCAATGGTTATTCTTTCGTCTTCATAGCTCTTAAACTGCTTCTCTAGCTTATGTCAACGCGTAAGTAATTGTGCCAACATGTAAGTATTTATGTGCTTAAGCAGAAAAGACATTAAAAAAGAAAGAATGCTGTTGTTTAGATGCCAGCTAGAGATGCTGTGGTCTGCAGACATTTTCCTGATTTTTACAAGCAAAGGGCATTTATGCTGATTTTAGACACCCTCCCCACCTCACCAAACCCATGTGCTCCCATAACTGGCTCGTGCTGTCGTTCTGTCTCCTCAATAAATTCAGCCTTATTCTGTGTCATGGGCCTGGCTGATGCTAACATGCAGACAGACAAACTGCAGATGGATCTACATTATCAGAACAGCCTTTCCCTCCCTCCATTCCCTCTCAACTCTAGCCATGGTGGCACTTGGCGGGACCTGTGGTCGAGCAGGTCACCTCCTCTGCAGTCGTAACACCTGGGCTGGGCATGCAGCAAACAAGAAAACAAATTGGCTCAGGAAATTTGCTGCCCACGCAGGTCAAAGACACCAACTGAGGCAACCTGCAGACTCAAACAAAAGCTGAATTCTTGTTTTCCCTCCTAAGGCCACTTTGCTCTCTCATGTGGGACACACCTTTTGTGCAATGTGCCCCTGGGGGCTGCAGTGATGGGTTAGCCAATCATACAGAGAGAAGAGGAATTTGACAAATGGATCATTTTTGGTGCACTCTGCACTTTTGACTCATAAATTCCACAGAAAACAAGGTAAATGGAGCATAACTTATTAATGAACAGAGCCCTAAATATCAAATGATCTGCTGTGAATCATCAGCACGAATTGCAGAGCCCTCACATCATGTTGGTTATCACATGCTGCAGCAGTTCAGAGATGGACAAACTCTGCAGCCTGGAGTTAAGTCATACAAGATAATTTAGGAAATAACATCCTGCTTTCTGTAAAGCACGTTACAGAGAGGTGCTTGCCCGACCTTCAGACTGTGACCTCCAGAGACAGTGATCCTGCAAGCTTCACCTTGCATTGCAAGCTTGAAAGCACCATTAAGCCTGTGATGAATGGTGAGCCTTGGGAAAGGCACACGAACCCTAAATCTCACCAGAAAGCTGGGGGAAATTCAGACAGTTTTGAAGAGGAACACAAATGAAATTTTTGTGTAGTGAGGTAACTTAGGAAAAACAGTTTTCTATCCTGCATCACTTCTACTGATGGGTAAAAATGGACAATCCCTCCAAGTTTGAAGGTCTACTAAGGTCCAGATTAAGCCTGAAAAACCACATTGACTATTCTGAGAGAGCACCACAGGGCAAGGTAAAAAGCGTGAAGAACCTTTAATTTCCTCCTTTCTGAAGGTCGTTTGGTTTTTTTTGAGAGATGAGAAAACATGAAAAAAAAGAAGGGAAGAACAAAGAAAGCCATGCACCCAAGTAACTCTTCCCAAATTCTCTCTCTGAGCCTGAGGGTCGCTCATAGAGATGGGTGTGAGCACACACTTGCTGGCACACACTGACTGTTCATGGTCACAGTGAAATGCCTGGTCTGGCATTTTCCTCATCCCTCTTCTGGTTTGAATTAATGAGCTTGTTTCTGTGCTTCTGGGTGTCCTTGTCAGTGGCAGGGAGTTGGAACTAGGTGGTCTTTAAAGTCCCTTCCCAAATCATCCCATGCTTCTTCTTTCACATTAAGATGACTGAATCTTCTGGAGTTAATTTTAGTGCTGTTTTCCAATTTTCTTTCCTGCCTAATTTTTCTCCTTAAGAGTTTTCAAGCATTTCGATACAAGTCTGCCTCCTGGAACTGAGCTGCAGTTACCTGTGTGATGTGGAAAGGTTTTTTAAAAAAAAAAAACCTTTAAAGGTTTTTTTTTATTTGTATTGACAGAAGCAATAATGATAAAAAGTGTCCACTACTTTTAAAGGCCATTTCTCCCTGTATGTGAACAAATATGTCATCTTTCAACTGTCACACCTCTAAATAGGCTTGAAGTGAGTTTCTCCTGCAAATGCACCTCTTTTTGTAGGGATGGCCTAGCTGTACTTTCCTTTCTTTCCTACACTTTTGCACATTATCTCTTTCAAACAAACTGTCAAAATTTCAGCCAGCAGATAGCAATTAGTACATAGAAGCAAAATGAACCACTACAGCTGGATGCTGTGCCATAGGCAAAAAAAATGCAATAGAAAGCTACTTTAGCTGAAATTGGTATTTAAAATACTTTTCTATAAGAAGGTTACAAACCCAACATCTTATTGACTACCCATAAGGCTTCAGCTGCACCTGCCAGGTAGAGCAATTTTGTAGAGACTACTAAATAAAGCAAAACCAGCAAGACAGATTATTGCAACCTGACTGAAAAAGAAGCAAACTGATAAAAAAATTACCATTGAAGTCAACAGAAATAAGGACTTTCTGCCTACAAAATATGAACTCCTGTCAAAGGGAGCTGGGGAAGCATCTTCCTAAGAACACAGTTGCTCAAACCTACATATCCCCCTTACTGATACAAAGGCATATTAGTAACTAATAACAAAAAACCACAAAATAGAAGCCAGCACAAAGAATTGAGAGATTAGCAGCAATTAACTCCGTATAGAGACACTTCACCAGCCAACTTAGTGATTTTTATACAACACTGACCTTAGGTAGATTTCCCCTGAGATACCATCACCACTATAAGGAAACAGTCCTGCTCATTTTGTCATTTCCAAGTGAATTTCTCACAGGGGCCTGAGAAAACACACAGTGTTTCCTTAGCTAGCTTGGCAGATGAGCAAGATTATGGGGGGCAGCTGGGCAGTGGAGCAGAGAGTGCTACTGAGATGAGGGATGGTGTGGACAAGTTGGCCTTGGTAGGCCAGAAACCTTGGGAACAGCAAATAGAAATGTAAGGGAGGAAGCAAAAAGGAGTGTGGTACTGTTTTATGGAAGTCATGTATGACTGCACCTGCAATATTGTGGTTAAGCAATACTGCTGAGGAACATTAATAATGTGATTATTGCTTGGCAGCGGAAAATTTTACCCAAAGCTGTAAAAGTATATAAACCAAGCTTTGGAAACAATAGACAACTTCACACGACTTCACACCTTCACAATAAACGACTTCTTGGTAGCACCTAAGTGGAGTCCCGCCCCTCAGTCACTGACAAAAGATTTGTGGCTAATTCCCAGTATTGATGTGCTGAAAGTGTTCTCTGCTGGAAACATAAAAGAGCAAGGTAAGGCTAAAATTACTCATCTGCTTGAATAATGTGTGCTGTTTACTTTGGTATCCCCTTCCACTACTGTCCCTGCCTTCAGCAGCTTCACCCTGACAGAAAGTAAAATGCTGTTAATGCATTAAATCGAAGAGCAAGATTACACGGGCTGCCTCTCCAAGACAAAGTGTATTAACCACTGATAAATTCCACTTCTCTTCAAAATTAGAATGAAAAAGTCACTAGCCAATACTTCCAGGAAACAAATTACCTCCCTAGAGCTATCCAGTACCTGTGCTCTGTCCACAGAACCCACTGAGAGCCAAAGCCACGGGCAAGAAACTGGATGTCACGAGCAACTGCTCAAACTACAGAGGGGAAACAAAGACTCAGGGAGGCAAAGTACTCCCAACCCCAGACAAAGCCCTCTTTTCATAATATCTGTTACCCTCAAATACATCCCTCCTCTCACACCTAAAGGAGATATGCTTGTTCAGGGGCAGGGGGTTGGTGGAAGCCAGCATATCATGAAGAAAAAAAACCCACACAAAACCAACACCTCAAAACACAACTGATCTAATTGCAAGTGATCAATCATCTTAAAGAGCTCTTTGGAGGTGGCAAATTATCAGAGGTGGCACCAGGGACAATTTGCCATTTCTCCTCATGTATATTTTGGTGATTTTGGGAGCAGTCAGGTATGTCAAGATACATCTCCCTGGTCCGCTCCAAGGATTACCTTCATTCTTCATTTGCTAGATCATGTCTAAAACACTAAAATGCAGATTTCAACGGCAGCAGCAAGTGCTACCTGGGTAGATGTGGGCTGATGAGGGCACACAGGAATATGGCATTCCTCTCCACTTCCCTTCAATATTGTCAAAGGTTTCACCACTCAATATAACAAACATTGAAAAACAATATTACTTTTCGTCCCCCTTTTGTATATATAATAATGGCTTTTCAACAAGCCAAATGGGAAACTGTGTTAATGTCTTTCCATGGGCAAAGCTTGAGAACCCTGTAAATTGCCTTGCTTAATGGACTCGGGAGTTCAGCTATCCACTCAGAAATTCCACACCGAATCGAACGGTTCAGTCCTCAGGAAGGAAACACACACGGTTCTGCAGCTCTGTGGGTGTCATTATTAATGTCTGTTGGATTTGATGGAGAAAATGTCATTTGGAATGAAGGAGGACCTGTATCCACCACCCCTCTGGCAGGAATGCACTGAGAGCCTTTCTCACCCCAGAGGACTGTGCAGATGCCCCATCCTTCAGGGGTCCACACCATCTCAACCAACACAGAAAAAACAGGAGTCTGAGGCACCTGCAGGCACCCTCCTCTGGCTCTAAACATACTGTAGTGACCAACAGCTTGAGTGCTTTTTTAAGCTATTAAGAAGACAATCAGCTCATGTAACTGTTTCCCCTGCCATGGGCAGTGACTGCTCAGGACAAGGTGGGGGATGGACAGGGTTGTCCCCCACCCTTCCACATGCCATCCCATGAACTCCTGTGCCTGGAAAGCCACTGCTGAGCCAAGGAGCCTAAGGAGAGGTTGTGTTTGGGGGCTGTGAGCCCTGCAGAAGAGCAGTCCCTGGCATTAACACCTCTCACCACTCGGTGAGCTGTTTGCCTGGGAGGAGACAGCCCAGATGAGAGCTTGTCCTCAGCCCAGGCTGGTGGAGGGGAATAGCCCTGGCCACACTCACCTCTGCTTCCGGCAGCATCCCTCATTCCTGCATGATGGGGATGAGCTGAAGGTGAAAATTTCAATTTACTGTGTCTGGTTTGGGGTTCACAGCAAAGCAGGGTCCAAAGGTGATGCTCTTCTCTCTACTGCAATTTTTTAAATCCGCTTTCATTTATTTATTAAGCACAGAAGTTGACATGAAAGCCCATGGACAGTCATTGTGGCTGGCACTGGCAGCTCAGCTCAGTGCACACCAGAAGATGAGGGTATGAATTGGTGCCCATAGGGGGCTGCTGCCCAGTCCCCTCCACTCTCTGCTTCGTGTGCTGAGGCTTCAGGAGATTTAGCACCACTCAGTGTCTTCGTGACACCCTGGGACAGCCAGGCACACACCAGCCCTGATTCAGCCCAGCACATCCTGACTGTGACCATGCAGACAAATCCATCCGAGCAGCACAGTCTGCCTGCACTAAGGGAGAGGGGCTGCCCCTGCACCAAACACCTCAAACTGTGGGATCACTGGGAACCCTCACAGAGTGCAGGAAAAACAGGGATATTTTGATCTGCATGCATGAATCCTCTAGGAAAGGACTATAAATAGAGGAAAAAGTAGGCGAGCTAATGTCCTTTGCAACTTTTGTAAAGTATAAAATACATCAGAGAGAACAGGTTGCAGGTCTGATTACTCCTGATTTACAGAAATGTGCAACCATGGGGACACATATGTTATGCTGATAATAAAATATACATGTCTGCAGCTGGGACCTACAGCAGAACTATAACATACTGAGAATACCCAAATCTTTTCCCTCCTGTGTACCTTAGCTCTTCAGAGGGACTTTTTTTTTCCACTCAAAATTGAAATTAAGGGGAAAAAAAACCCACTTCTAGGATTAGATCCTAGAAAAACAGATTCAAGCTGGGAGCTCAAGCACCTGCAGAGAAGTATTTATAAATGAAAGGACTGACATGACTTTAAATACAGTGTCGTCAGAAACTTAATTATACAGCAGCAAGCCTCTAATTGGAAGTCACAGAGCAATATATTGGCTTTGTCATGTGATTTGATACTCTCCAAACTGCTTTCCCAGGGCTGTTTGTGTTATCTGTCTCAGGTTTGAACAGCAGTGTTTGTTTGCAGGCTGTGGTGGGATTAGCCCTATTTATCTCCATGGGCTTTGTTTCCTTGAACAGAGACTGAATTCACATGGATTTGTTTCAGTGCTCCAGGAAATCCTTGGCTTTGCTTTACCCAGCCCAGAGGCATGTTTGTGCTGGCTGAAGCTAAGTATCTTGGGCACGCAAAAGCTCCATGTTCAAGTCAGCATGTATCTCCCACTAGCAAGAGGAGGGGAAAAAGACCACCCACCTGTGATAAACCAGCTTGAAAGTTCTAACACCTGTGTAGTTTCACACTGAAACATTAACTTCTCTAATTATATTTTTACAGAATAATTGATTTTAATGTGTTATTATTCCAACTTGAAAATAAATACTTCTAGAGAAAATCTCAAAAGAAATTACTGAAAGAACTAAAAGTCCATCTTCAATGCCCTCCACATGGTCATTTTCATTTGAGGGAATTTTGTAGATACAGTTGTGCAACATCTTTAGCTTCCTTTGGACTCTCTTGACTCCTGATCTCTGTCTAAAAACACAGTTATTTTGGTTTCCAAATTAAATTCTTGCTTTAAACTGAGTGCATACGATTTAAACATCTTTCATTTTGCACCAACTTGTGTTTTCTTGATCCCAGGTGTCCTTCTGGTATCACTGACAAGTAGCTACAAATATTCCAGATGGGGGAGACTTTCACATTTGAAAATAGTTCATCACATCCCTCATCTCTGCCTCCCACCATATGACTCTTTAGGGCCTCCCAATTATCATAGAATCACAGAGTGGTTTGGCTTGGAGGGGACCTTCAGCCCCTGCCACAGGCAGGGACCCCTTCGCCTACCCAGGTTGCTCCAAGCCCCATCTGACGTGGCCTTGGACACTTCCAGGGATGGGACACAGCTTCTCTGGGCAACAACTAATTGAAGGACAGGCAAAATAACACTACTCACAGCTATGGTTTTCTTGCATCACATCCTCTGATTGCTCAGCCTGATGCACCTCCTGCCTGGGAAGTCCTCCCACTGTTTTCCCTCTGGTTTTCCTGTCCTTCCCCTCCCCTCCTGCTCACCCCACTGCAGGGCTGCCACATCACCTCTCCAGCCAGGCTCCAGCTGTGCCAGCCTTGCTTCCACTATTCCCCTAACACCTGGAGGCTGGTGTCTGTAACACCAAACTCGAAACAGGAGATTACACAACTGTAATTACTTGAGCTGCAAGCTTCCAGCCCAGCTGATCTGTCCTGTCATTTAAAAATCTCCTTGTTTCCAAACAGGGCTGGCGGCGATACAAAGACGGCAGCCTCTGGCAGGGGGCCAGGCAGCACCGAGGATGCTGTGCTGCTCACAGCATCACAAGTGAGATTTTCCACAGCTAAAAAAAGACTACAGTGAAACTGAGATTACATTTTAACCCAGAGGTCATGAAAAGACGAGACAATATATTCACTCCACTTCAGATAGCCTGAAGGAATGTGACCTTTTCCCTATCATTTATAACCCAGACGGCTGAAATGAGCACCAAATCCAATTATGGTGTATTTTTATTTACCTAATCTACCAGCAGATGGCCTTTAATTTTAAATTTTCTTAATTTTGGAAATCTGTTCAATCAGAACTGGCAGCACAACTCGCATTCCCCTCTCCACAGGGAAGGGTTTAATGACAGCCCCATGCAAGCTGCCACTTGGTTATTGCCTTCCTGGGCCTCTGCTCATCAGACCCTTCCCTTGTAATTAGATACATATATTTTCTTCGTCCTCCTATTGGATTATGAGGCATTTAAGGCAGGTGTCATCTTTCTGAGCTATGATTGTACAGTATCTAGCAAAAGCAGAGGCTAACCCTTAGCTGGAGCTCCTAATCACCACGGTAATGAAAATATTTCCTTTTCAAATGTAAATTGAAGACTCAATTCTCCAGCACCTGGAATAACCAAAGGATGAATACCTCAAGTATAGCAAAAATTGATTTTAAAAGGCAGGTAGTTTAAGCTGAACACAATATGTTTTTATAGTTAATGTATAAAATTAAATCATTGAATGAAACCACGCTCCTTTGTTGTGTCAGCTTTACGTGCCCATGGAAAGGCTCAAGCTCATGAATTGAACTGAAAATATTTCCTTTTGTTTCATTTTTTACAATTCTTTAGGAACATTTTTGGATGGGATTCCCTGCCTTTCTCCAAGAGAAAACAGCCAGTGCAGCCAGGGGTGGGTCAGAAACATCCCATCTGTCCTCTGCAGCATCTTCCAGCAGCTCAAGCCACCCAAAACACTGTAGCCTGCAGGGAATCATTGAGGTTGGAAAAGAACTTCAAGATGAAGTCAGATCTCCAGACAGACTGCAATGAATACCTTTCCCACTACCAACACCTGCTGTGAGCCCAGGCTGGCTCTAACAGCCTCTGATGGGGGGACACATTCACCATCCAACCCTGTCCACAGAGCCCAGGAGCTCCAGGAGCTGCTCAGCTGCACTGCAGGGGATGAGCAAGTGGATGCTTTCCTCCCTACTCCTCTGCCCAATGGAGCCCACTTGAAATGAAGTACCTTCACAAGTAAAATACACAGACCTCAGCAAATCCCTATTTGCATAAGCCTGTGTCTTTGCTAACCACAAAATGTAGTGTAAATTACTCAGAGACACTTTCCCTTTTTCTCACCTTTTAGCAGAGCAAAACATGATTTGCATTCTGTTTGTGGGTGAATCCAGTGAAATGCTTAATTATAAATAGCACCTGTAAATATAATCCTTTCAGCTGGAATATTTTTATAGTGAAAATGAGCAAGACCATAATAATGATTTCAGTTACAAAACTTAATTAGGCCTGTTTCTCATTCTGGCTCAGGCCCTGTGCAATGATTGGGTGTAAATTTGCATTTACTCAATAGGACCATGAAGCACCAGAGGATAAACCATGGGTAGGTGTGAGGCATCCAAGCTCCACCGGCTGCAGTGATGCTGTGAGAATGAGCACCAGCTGAGGATCTATTCCCCACTAGACACAAGTGGTCCCCAGCAAAAATGAAAATTATACCCATTAGTTTTATTTATGGAGAGCTAAAATACACACTTTCTAAAGCCAAGACTGCCTTCAGCAAATGAAGTATGTGTGTAGCTTGCCACCAAGGTTATGGAAAGGTGGAGGAGAATGTTTATCAATGGTGATAGGATTTTTTCCTCCAGATATATCTACCAGGATACGGCATCTTCTACAGGAAATAACATACAAGATATTCATTTTCTGTTTAGTCTAATTGCTCAGACACCCTGAGATGCTACCGTGTTGGAAAGCACTAACTGACCATTCAAGCTGCATCCTTGAGGCCACCAAAACCTGCTAGATAGCAGGCAGTTGGAAAAAAAAAAAAAAAAACAAACCAAAAACAACCCCACACCCCACAACAAACAAAAAACCCCAGTGGTGATGGAAGATGGCCAAGACAAGAAACATCTCAGGCTACAGCTGTGTAACCCAGCTGGCCTGGGATTACAAACAGGTTTGCATCCTCCTGGTAACAAGAGCTGTCCTAACCTTACCAAACCAGGGAGAGCAACTCCCTGAAGGCTCCTCTCCATCTCCTCTGTGCATGGCTTAGCCATGAGCAGGAGGGAGAACCCCAGCCCTGACAACAGCAATAAACTAAAGGATTAACCCCTCTGTGATCAACACCTTGGGAGCCTCTTCCTTAATTTTACAGCAAGTATTTTAGGCTCATACCTGAAGACATGAGGTGCACAGGTAGATGTTTGCACTGTGCTAAAGCCATAACACACTAAGCAGGATGTGAAAGAATATTAAAGATACACTGAATCAGATATACCTTGTGATTATACAAGATCCAAGACTACTTAAAGCAAAGTCAGAACACAGCCAACATTGGAGCAACAGAAATGAACTCAGGGTCAGCTCTGGGTTCAGATGCACCAATACAGCTGTCTAATCAAAGAGGGCTTTTCCCCAAAAAGCAGCCAGAAACAGCTTTGCACAGATTTTTGCCTCTAGCCCTTGGTTAAAAGAAAAAAAAAGGAATGATGTACTCTCTTAAAGCCATCCACCAAACTGAGTCTCATGGAGGAAAATAAATATTGGGGTTTGGGAGCTTTGCTAAAGCAGGGACTAATACCTGTCAGCTTGGACAAGGTTTAAACACCTCATAAAGCACCCAGCAGCTTCAGACACAGATTTCTGCTTTAGAAAACAGAAAGTACCGGAGGCAAATAATATTTTTTTAAAAAATAGTTTCAGTTCACAAAACCAATGTATTTGTTAAATAGCCAAATAAGTTAAACAAACAGAGAGACATATTGATGTGCTGATTTGTGAGGTAGGAAAAAATCTACCATGTAGCAATTATACAGCTGGTTAATTTTAGGGAGAAACTTCACCTTTTTATTAAGAAAAAAGAATGCAATTATAACTTTGACATGAAACAATTTATCCCATTCTTGGTATTTCTTTCTGTTTGTTGGTTTAATTCCTCAAAAGTATTTATCTTATTATTTACCTCTATGTTTATTTTTGAAGAACATCTTTTTGTGCCTTCAAGTCACTTTACTTATTAGTTCTCTGGAGTTCATGTCCTATTTCATTATGTTTTAATCTTTACAGTTGTTAATTTGCATTTCATTTCCTGTTGTAGCAAAAAAAAAAATTACCAACGAAAAAGTGATTGTAAATATTAATGCAAGTCAACTGATAGTCATCCAAGAAAGCCTTTTGCAGCAACAGCAATTACCTGTGTTTGAGGAAGAAAGTAGCAATTCAAGTAGCTACAGAGACAAAGCACTTCAGGCTGAGGGCACAGCACCTTCTGAGAAGTGGAGACGGGGCCATCACAGAACAGCACTTACAATTAGCAACAACGTGCTGAAAACAGAAGCTGCCCAGGGCAAAACCAAGACCTATTGGACAATCAGGTGTCTAAAGCACATCAGAAGTTGGGCTACATACTCTTCACATCATCTGTTAAGTGCAAGCAACTGCTTAACTAATACCATGGCCATGACACTGACCTACAAAAATTTGGAAAACCAAGTAAACCAAGAAAAAAACAAACAAAAACCCAACAACGACAAAAAACCAATCCTGCCCCAGGAAAACCAACAAACCAGGTAGGTCCAGCTTCCCCCTCCACACACCTTCTCTTTCACCCCTGGCTCCTGATTGCACCACAGCAATTTCAGTTTTCACTTTGGGAGAGACACACTCAGCTCAGAACAAGGGAAATACTTTTGACTCACTCAGATCTGGACCATTGTTCTGCAGGCTGTGAGCTTTGCTTTTCCTTCCCCAGGCCAGTTCAACCACCAGCAGGAAAACTTCTTCCCCATCTCCAGAAGTGATGCCTTAGCACCAGTGGATCACAGTGTTCTGACAGTGGATAATTATCCTCGTTAGATAAATAAAAGGCAGGATTGTAAACACACCTTAGTTTTAACAGGAGAAAGCACTTAGTGACTCCTAATGTGGGCGCTGAGCCCCAGCTCCCCTGGCTCCATCATTAACCTCCTGCAGGTGCTGCAGAGGAGTTAGAAGGGAAGAGGGCAGCAGGAGCTGCTCATTAAAAAAGCTCCACAAAGGAGAAAATGAAAGTTCAGGGGCTGCCGTCTGAACTTGCCCCTTGTAACTCTGCTTGCTGGCCTCAGACAAGCCCCTCTCAAGCTCCTGGCTGAGCAAGGGCTGACCTGCAGAGAACCCCATAAACTGTATTTCCTGGCTTGGTTACTGTTCCACATCCCCAGCACATGGCAATGGCTTCACTAAGGAAACAGTCACATGGAGTGGTGACAGCAGGATTTTGAGCAGAGCCTTATAAAATCCTGGTCCAGGCTTTCAGCTTCCCAGTGTTTGCAAGAGGATTGCCTCTAATACCTTACACTTGTGACTTTGTAAAAGCTCCACCAACTTGCAGCAAATTACCCATCTGAAGCCATTTCTCCGAGCAGCTCCTGTCCATGTGTCACAGCAACCTGCCCTCCCAGACGTGCTGCCTGCAGGCAAAACAGGACAGCTAGATGGACTTAATACTCATAAAAAAATAAATTCAGCTCGTTTGTTGTTGTTGTTGTTCTTTTCCTCTCCAGTTTCTCAGCTTTTCTGTGTTTCCACAGCTGTTTTGGTAGGCACCAGTTCCCCCCACACTCTCACAGGCCAGGGGAGCTCTGCAGCCACTGAGTGGCCAAAGGAGCTATGGTCAGGACAAGATGTCCCTACTAAAACTCTCAGATTCTTACAGGATTGATCCTTGTAATAAAAAATTAAGAGTTTAAACCTGGAAAAATAGAGCTTTTCTTGATGAGAAGTTTGAGATAATTTACTTCAATCATTAACTTGGAAAAACCTTGGAGGTGACCTTTTAGATAAGCACAGTCCTCACAGAGTTCCCTCTTACAGGAATAGGAAACCATTTCACCAATGTTTCAAAATCAAACCTATTCTGTTAACACCCCCTGCCCCCGTGACTGGGAGGAAAAGGCAGGGTCAAAGTGGGCAGGGAAGAAGTCCTGCTCTCCTGCAAAGCCATGGAAAAAGACAGAACTAGTGTGTTCAGCCAGTGGTGCAATTTCCCAAAGACCTGGAAAAACCAGGGTTGGCCCAACAGGGACAAGAGCAACCTCCCATCAGAAAAACCCATTATATCTTTAAAGGAAAAGACAGCCACATCATGAGAACTGCTACTAATGAAATCAAATAAGGAAGCACCCAGGAATTAACTGGAATTCTGCAGCTGCAAGTTTCCTGCTGAGCAAAGTCAGTCTCACATCTGCCAGCTTCCTAGAGATAATATTCCCTCCCTGCAAAACAGGATCTATACCCAGCACATGTTCCAGATGGTGTGGCTTCCCCCAGTGCCTGTCCAGGGCTACAGCCTGTCCCAAGGGCTGTCACCCAGCTTCACTTCTGCCAGCCTTCTCATGGGACAGCCATGTGTGAGAAGAGTCTCAGCAGCTTTAATGAATTTTCATATCCTTTAAAACAGATTATTGTCTTCTTTCTGGAGGAACTGAACAAACTCTCACTTGACAAAGTGTAGAGCAGCCTCTTTTCAGTCACTTGAGTTTTGCTGGGGTTTAGAATGATGTAGCTGGAAGCAGGGAGGCTTCAGCTGACAGATAAAGGTTGGCAGAGCTGTCCCAGATTCTGCAGCAGCTGCTCTGATTCACATGTGAGGAAAACACACAAGAAAAAATGAATCAAAAAGGTAAAGGTATCAAACAAGAACGAAACAGAAGCACCCATCCAAGATTTAGGCAGCAAATCATCCCATCCCTGCTTTATGATCTCTGATCTGAGATGTGTTAGTTCTTCTCCCCATTCCCAAGCTCATCCAAGAAAACCTGGCACAAGGGATGATACAGTAGTGCCACGCACAGGCACAACACTGAGCAGGAAACCAAGGCCCCCTCTCTGACCAGCTTAAATGTTAAAAGAATGCACAACATCCATCCTGGTCACACTCCTTTTTTTCTTTCTTCCTGCTTTCCTCTCTTTTTTCCTCCCTATTCAATCTATTTCCATAGATCCTGAAAACCTTGGAAACAGCGTGGATTTTTAAGCTGCTGACAGCATTCCCAATCCTTCTCACCCCTATCCTTCCTTTGTTTCCTGCTGGACTCAAACCCAGCTCTGACTGGCTGTTGTCACTTGTCTTGTTATTGACTGCAGGCTCTCCAAGACATTTTTCCTGACCTTGTACTGGGCTTAGTGAAGTCCTGGATCATGACTAAGGCCTGAAACGCCAAGGTTCTCTCAATTAGAATAGGTTTCTGCAGTCATAACTTCTGTCATAAAAAGCACCTATTTTGAAATAGGTTGCATGATATTCCCATAGTGCAGAATTATACCTCAGCAGTGGTTCTCTCTACCCAGGGTTAAACTCTAAGTGGTGTAGAGAGTAGAATTCCCTTTGAACCATCTTCCCTCTAAGCTGCTGGAATGATGACTGTGATCCTCAGCAGATGGTGTGGTCACTGAGGTTGGTAGGAAGCAGCTGCAGTCCCTCCCCTTCAGTAACAGTCAAGCACATGGCTCAACTTTGGCTCCCGAAACAATCATTAGTAATGATCCACCAAAAAGTTTTTTGATGAGTGAATGATAAAAGTAAACAGGACGTGGTAATAATCAGACTTTATTTATAGCCAGGTAAAACACCGCTGTTGTCAATTTTACAAAGTGACTTTGAAGGAACTTTCTAAAGGGGATATCGAGAATGTTCCCCCCACACCTGCAAACAACCATAACCATTATTGATGGCATTTCTAGAATGGCAGGTACGGGGAAACAGAGACTGTTATTCTGTGTCAAAATTGGTTTATGGTGCCATATTTTTCCCTTGTTTAAGGCAGCACCACTCATTCACAACATTAAACAATGTTATTTATGGACTTTAGCAGAGCTTACTACATTTAAATGTTTTAGGCATTTCATTTTTACAACATACCTTGTTCCAATATAATCAATGTGCTTTTTTCTGGGGCGGTGATAGGAATGCAGTTTGTGTTTTATAGCAAAATCAATATAAGAATTAATGGGTGACGAAGAAAGTAAATTGTAAAAAGTGCAGCGAGGTTGTGAGATCTCTTTTGCTGTATTGATTCCATTAGCATGAGGTTGCCCAGTTGTACACAGTTTCATATTTGATAAGCAAGCAGCAGCCCTCATATTCTGTGGAAGACAAAATGGGCAAAGTTCAGCACTGGAATAACTATGCCAAAGTCATTGAGGTTAAAGAAAGCATGGAGACGAGCCAAGGTGGCTGCTGAAACACAATGAACTTCAGAGGCAGCAGCCGTAAACATCAGATGGTCACAAATGGTGCCACTGACTTTTATTAAAGGCTGTGATACTTGAGAGATGACAGTCTTGGCTGTTTTATGCTGCTGGGTTATATGTCTTTTAATTAATTCCAAAAATACGATGAGAGGAGAATGCTACTCCCAAGGTTTTTTTGCTAGTAGATGAAAAACTTTTTTTTTTAAATGCATGAAACCTACATTTCTTATTAGAGACAAGCAGGGAAGAGCTGTAGCAAGCTACAAGCAGTGTAACCTGGAACAGATTTTTTTCTTTCCTTTGACATATTTTCACTTCTGAATTCAACTCCTACTCTTGAAAAGGGTACATGTGCCAGGGACTGGAAAGCCTCCCTTGAAGTATCTCTGGAGTCTATCTCCCCACTGGGAACCCACAGAGCTCATTCTGTGCTCTCCCATGAGCCAGGAGACAGAAAGCACCACAGCACCCTGGTCTGGGTGTCCCATGAGCAGAGCAGCAGCACCCATGGCACAAGTGATGGGTTCCCAGCCCCATCCCCTCTGCTCTCCATCACCAGCAGCACAGCCACGCTCCCCCCAAGGCTTCCACCTCTGCGAAATACAGCCTGCCCCTGCAGCACTCGTACACTCAGCTTTGTGGAAAACTAACAGATGAGCTCAAACATCTTTCCAAGTGCCCAGTTGTCCTGGTTTCAGCTGGAGAAAAATTACTTCAATCCCAGCCAAGACCAGGACACCAGTTATCTCTGATTATTACTTCACACTCCAACTTGTATTTCTGTTTCACAATCTGTATCAACAAATTGCAGTGATGCCCTTCCACCCTGAAAAGCATCTATAATCATTCTTATTCCAAATAACAGATTAGATGCATCTGTTCATGTTGCTACATTACTTTTCAAAGCTGTGACCAAACAAAGCAATTACTGTTCAAATCAGACCCTGGATACCTTCCATAACCAACAGTAAAGCATTCTGGGGTGCTGTAGCATCTGTTTATATTCTCATCTTCTCCCTTTCCTTTGGGAACCTCCTTTTCACTTCCATAACCATCAACAGGTTTAATAGAGCCCAGCAAACAGGTCCAAGAATGGTAGCTATTACAAACATTTTCTGCAAGAACATTATCCTCAAAATGTTCAAAATCATCCTTACATGGCAAATTTTTTTCCTTCTTTGTTGTGAAAGTCTGAAACTTTATTGCTCTTTGGGATGTACTTGGAGCAAAATATTTTAATTATATTCTATTTCAAAACAAATTGTTGATACAGACTCAAAATGTCAGTATTTAGATAATTTCCCAGTGCACATTCCATTGTCACTGTCACACCTAGTGACTGTTTATTTGAAGAGTCCTTCTAGCATTGCAGCTACCCCAGTATTAAATATAATAATAGATGGTGTGATTGGGAAGGTTCACCCATTGCTCTCATATTTAAAGTGACGAGCTCTCCTACTCAGACATGGAGATTTAGATGGCAAGGAAAAAAATGCTAGCCTTAATGGAATTGGTAGTAAAATACTCATTGGCTTCCCAGGGCTTAAATATAATCAGTTCCTTGCAAGTAAAGATGATTGGTAACATAAATTAAATATTAAATAAACAGTTATTATTAACTCTATCCTGACTTTGAGTGCCAAGAAGGCTAATGTAGTAAGACCCTGTTTACTCAGTCATGGAGCCTTTAACCCAATTAAAAGCATGTTCTACACACACCAGATCTGCACAACAGCCCCTACTGAAAAGCTTAAACCAACACCCCCAGATCTCTGTGAGCCTTGACCATTCACACGTGCCTGGAGATGGGGACAAAGGCCTTCAGCAGGGGATGGGAGCACAAGTCTTCAGCCACATGCACCACATCTTCCACCAACTCTGGTACTGGCAGGGAGAGGGCAAACCCCAGCACTGCTGTGGGAAGGGTGCAAATATCCCAACAAAACCTCCTGCTAAGGGATGCAGAGGGGCTGGGAAGGGAGTCCCATTCCCTCTTTTTGCTCCTGAGCTTCCCACCTACTGTAGTGCTAAGGCCACAGATTTTGTGTCATTATGCCATGAACTTCCTCTGGACCATTTCTGGAGCAAAGCACAGAAAAGTCTGCAGCACTTTCCAAGTTAACAGAAGTTACATTTTTTAAATTTTTCTTTTTCTGGTTTACTTTTTTTAAGAGAACAAGATATGCAGATAATAGATTTTTTTTAATTATTCTATTAAAATACTGCAAATTAATGAACTATATTTTTGCCATACCTGATTTAGGTTCCTTTTCAAGCTGTTGATTTTGAATACACAGAGGACTGCTTAAACCACACACAGCCAAGCAGAGTGATTGCCAATCTCATGGCATAGGATCTTACAATTCTAATGTTATTCAACAAGACATGGAGTAAATTTAGGCTCACTTAGTGAGGCTGCTTTGAGGAAGCACCAGCTGAAGTATCTGTCAGTACATGGTGATCTCAGCCCCGAGCAGCTGGAGCTTTCAAAGGAAAGCACAAGCATCATTATGGGCTGGATATTAAAGATGGTTTACTTTCAACAGCCTTAGCTTAGCAAAGTGTTGGGTAAATAGAATTATCTATTAAAAAAAAAAGGCCCTGTTCTATTGCTGAAGTCATGCACTACATCTGGAAATTAGAGGGAGCTCCATAAAAAGCTTTAGCTTGAGTCCACTTATCCTAATGGAGTAGGAGCCAAGGTCTTTATCTGAAATTGTGCTTCAACAAATGTGTTACTGTTTATTAAGAGTGAGGTGCCTTTAGTGACCACAAAGAAACACAAGCAAGGAAAACACACTCCATTTTCACACACAGTTCTTCAAAATGCATTGGGAGATGTTTCTGCCCTACATGCCAAGACTTATCCTTTTTATTTTAACTTAGGCATTCATTTGAGCAACAGAGGTAATGTGCTTATATTTCTGGTCAGCAAAATAATCTAATGCCAGGTTCTAGGGGCATGGGGGATAGAGGCTCAGCTCCTTAATACAGGGGCAACCACTCTCCCAACACAACCTCAGCATCACCACATGTTCAGAAATGCCCTTGTATTTTCAGTGGCTTTTGGTTTTGTTTTGGCTTGCTGCATTTGCTGTAGACAGCCCCTCTTAGATGCCAGCTGATAACCTACACATCAGCAAAAATGCATAATAACCAAATTCATCCTGGTTTTACCTGAGCCAAAGTTTCCTTCACTGCTTATTGGTGCAGCACTTTCAGAGATTTAGTATCTCTGAGCCTTCAGCTTGTGATCAAATTCAGGTGAGGCTGGTCAAGGGATTCAAAAGGGCTTGGGTAGGAGGTGATGCAGGAAGGTACAAAACATTCTCATAACTCTCATTTACATTTTAAAAATAGGCCTGCAAGGGAAAAGGAATCAAAATATAAAGTACACAAAGGAAGGTTACAATAACAGCTATCTGAATATGCAGGATGTCTCTGCAGCCTCTTTTTCCCTTAAACTGAGTAAAGAAACTGTCAGATAATGGCCAAATAAATCAGCCAGTATTATCAGCCACAGCTGCTGCCCATGCCTGTGAAGTGCAGCATAAGCTCTGCTCCAAGACTTAGGAAGCACTCCAAAATTCAGATTGTTCTCCACAAGACTTGCCGAGATCTGGATATCATATTTCACTTTTTAATTAAAATATATTTTTCACTCCCTATCTACATAAGGAAAAACAACATAAAAGTAATTGAGACTTCACATTTCACATGTCAACTCATGATAGCTTTTCTTATTCACTGGCATGCCAAATAAGTACTTATAGCAATATTCACCATCAAAAAGCAAGCAACCTCCTTTCCAAGGATGACGGAATCAGGCTTAGATAAAATAGGAACCAGCTCATGCTCCAAATGAATCCTTATGTCAGGCTGCTGCACCTCTGCAAAGTCCTTCATCTCTCTAAAACCTGCCATACTTCCTTATAATATATGGGAAAATGCAACAGCTTCTCCAGGCATTTCACAAAAATGACTTACCAAAGCAGACAGTATTCAGAAATTAATGCCTGTAGTACCAATGAGCAGGACTGAGCCATATATTGCAGGCTGTAATTTCAAGGTCTCTTTTATCCCTCCCAGGTATCAAGTATTTTGTTGCAGTCATTTTGTGGAAAGCTTTTATTTCTGGGGCTTTTCTGCCACTAATACATCGTTAAAAGGAAAAGCATAAAAAGGAAAGAAAAGAATTTCCTGCACTTGGAAGGCACTGCAGGGCAAAAGGGATGTGAAACCACAGAACAGGATGAGGGAGCTGGGGGTGTTCAGCCTGGAGAAGAGAAGGCTCAAGGGAGACCTGGGAGCCCCTTCCAGTGCCTACACAGGTTCCAAAAATGATGGAGAGGGACTTTGCACAAAGGTCTGGAGTGACAGGGCAAGGGACAATGGCTTCACACTGACAGAGGCCAGGGTTAGGTTGGGTATTGGAAAGAAATTCTTCACTGTGAAGCCCTGGCTCAGGTTATCCAGAGAAGCTGTGGATGTCCCATCCCTGGAAGACCAGGTTAGATGGAGCTCTGAGCAAGAGTGGAAGATGTCCCTGTCTTCGGCAGAGAGGTGGAACTGGATGAGATGATCTTTAAGGTCCCTTCCAACCCAAACCATTCTGTGATGTTCTATGATGAGGTCACCAGTGATGCAGAGCTGAGAGGGTCTGACAGCACAGGGACTGTGCACAGGAGGGGTGTGGTCCTCTAAGGGATGGATTTCACAGGGGTCTAGCCCAAAAACAAGCTTACTTCTTACACAACAAACATGAGCAGTATTAAAAAATGAAGTTTCAACACGTGTTTATTCTTACAGGGATTTTTAACACCCCCTCTAGTGCTGGGGGTGGGAACTCCACTGCCATAAGACAGTGATTTCCTTTAAACCAGTAAATGCAAAACTTACTGTAATTTAAAATGTACCTGCCTCTACCATGATGCTTTGTCAACTGCAGAGGTAATCTGGCAATTTATGCTATGCAAACTTGGAAAATATGGGACTGAATGGTGCAGAAATAATGATTAGTGTAGTAAGATTTTGAAGAAACCCGAGATCACTGTTGAGGAATGCTGAATCTGCCCATTACCTCAGCTTAATGGAGCGCTTTCAAGTCTAAACAATTAATTTTCTGGAGATTTTCCACAGCTTCCTGGAGATCAGAGCACAATTACAAACTCCCAACACCAGCCCAATTTCCTCTCTGCAACAGCTTTTCAATTAGTCTAGGTAGAGTAAGTGTAGAAAATACAGCACTTATCTCAATCTATATACCTTTACAAAACTTTCCAAAAATAAATAACTGGTGGCAAGGTTGGATAAATCATAAAGGAGAGTTATTGTACTGGATCTGAGACATTAGAAATCTTTTCAATTACTGGCATTTAATTTCCTTATTACTTTCATTTGTTAGTTCCACCTCATTTTGGATATATTCTTTTATTTCACCATTAAGTCTGTTTGGTTCAGAGCCATGATCAGATCACATTTAAGGTCTGTGGATAGCCAAGACATCAGACACAAAGGAAAAGTGATTAGAAACCTCACACTTAGCATGCTCTGTCTCATATCTTCTGAAAGGTTGTTACTATAAATGCAAAACCAATGTGGCCTGATACTGGTGAAAGTTGGAAGAGTAGGAGACAAATGCATGAGTTATTTTTTACATTCGGTAGCAAACTGAGTTCTTTAACCACTTAATTACCTTTCCCTGTCAGGAAAAAAATACTGCTATGAAAATTAATATTATCTTTATTATGGATGTGTCCCTGAAGATGTCGATGCACTGACATATCTCCATGTATGAGGCCTGCAAGCAATGAAACAATTCCACCTTGTGAGCAGATGCAGGTTTTGCACGATCACCAAGGATTTATTACGTAGTTTAATGGCCATTACTTAGCATCATCTGTTCTTTTTATATATTCTCTATCAGCATACCCATTTTCATCTTTCAGCCTTATTATCTTATGTATATGAACACAGAATATGTGATGGGTAGAGGGAATATAAACCAGACCTGACTGGCCACAGGCAAGTCAAGCTCAGTTTCCCTGACTCAGGTAGAGCAGACTCAGCATAATGTGTCTTGGGTTAGCACAGTGCCCAAGGGAAGGACAACTTGATACTTAAAACAAAGCAGGGTCTGCCTTATCTTAGCAATTTGTGGATACTTTCAGACACCTGCTTTTTGCAGCACCTCAGTTGTCCCCTCAGTGAACAAGGACATTCAAAGAATCATAGAATGGTTTGAGTTGGAAGGGACCGTGGAGACCAGCTTGCCCCACCTCCTCCTCCACCCAGGGCAGGACACCTTCCACTATCCAAGCCCCATCCAACCTGGCCTTGAACACTTGCAGGGATGGGGCAGCCACAGCTTCTCTGGGCAGCCTGTGCCAGGGCCTCACAGGGAAGAATTTTTTCCTCTGATCCAGTTAAAAGTCTACCCTCTTTCAGCTGTGCAGCTCTCTCCTTTCCTGGAGGCTCCATACTCCAGAGCTGACACTGCCAGGCAGGAGTAGGAAAAAAAATTTAAATTTCCTTATTGCTGCTGAGACTGCAGGTCCCTCTGTGAGAGCTGAGTATGGCACGCAGGACATCTGCCCCAAACAGGTTGTTTGTTCCACCACCAAGATAAAGAAACGGCCAGAACCATCTCTGGTACCATCTGCTGCCATGGCACATAGAATAAATCATTCCTATTTCAGAGGAGCAGAATAGGTATCACAGTGTTAGCAGCTACCTGTACACACACAATATTTCCTCTTTCAGTACTAGTTTTTCCAGCATCCTTCTCCATATGAACACTCTACAGTTAGTTCTAAAAGATTTGTTGCAGTTTTCTATAAATTTCCAGCCCCTACTCCAGATGGACTGTAATTTTTCCTTTGTGTAGATCACAAGTACAAAGAAGATTCAGACGCAAATTTTTTTTAAAAACTGAGATTTAGGACAGCAGAACTAAAGACTCATTGTGAATTCTCTATCCCCAGGAGAGATAAAATAGAGAGAAGAGCTGTTGGACAGAGATCCCTCCACTCCCCCAAGTACATGGGAGATCATACTCTGTTTTCCAGACTCAGGTTCTCCAAGTTCCGGCCCAGGCCCCTCCTGCAGTCCCTAAATGCATCTTAAATTCCACTTCAAATCCCATATGGAGCATCAACAGCTCTCCAGTGGTGCAGCCTAAAAGCCCTCACATTACCCTTCCTCGAAAGGATACGTGGCTGGGAATAGGACACCTTTTCCTTTTGCAATCCATTTGAATTCTTGAACTGGCTGCTGCTGGGGAAAGGCAAATGCAGCCTCAGTTACCTATGGTGGCATTCCCCTGTTGCTTTTAGGATCCCTGTGACCCCCGAGTTTGGCTCTTTGTTACACCAGGTGCTGTGCCCATATGAGCTGGTTGTTTCCCTGGCTCTGCCAGGCATCCTCCTCTCCCAAACCTGCAGGGACAGTCCCAGCTGAAGTTCAGCCTGTGACAGCAAGTTCTCACACTGTGACCTGGGTCACTTTTGAGCCTATTGCATGAGAACTGAAATAAAAAGGGAAAAAAACAGAGATAATCCGAAATAAAAGCATAACTAAATGATGTGTGAAAGCTAAATTGCCATATCACAGCTTAGTGCCCAGCCCAGATCTGGGTATTATGGCACTTATGACACAACGAGCCATTGACTCATCAGCAGCATGACAGTTAACTGCTCTGCTGACAAGCATAAATCTATTCCACCACTACTTTGTATTATTAATTAGAAGAGGGGGGAGCAGTATTTGTAGCATATACTGGTGGCTCATCTACTGCCTAATGTGATAGGTTTTATTTGGCTTGAAAAATCATCTATTGAAATTGTGCACCAAGGTCATAACGCATGGGTAGTTTCACTCACCGTGGCATTTTGATGGTGGCTGTGCTAGGTGGGAGCTCATATGCCATATCATTATTTCCCACACATCAACTGGAGAGGCAAATAAACTTTTGATTCATAATGGGAACACAATGGAAGCGAGCTGAAAGCCTGCCTCCCACAACTTCAGTTAAAGGTATTAGGAGTTAAGGTACAAGCTTACAGAAGGATAACAAGATAAATTTGCTCACAATCTACAGAAATATATATCACTATTCCCCAATATTGCTACCTGTGTGTGGATCTGATCAATATTCAATATCACCTCCACTTTACCCAGAAGCTGTACAATATGCTAAATTAGCTTTTTCTATTACCATATCAAAGGTATGCTTGAAATTGAACATCACTGTAATTTAACTGAAATTACAAGCAGACCAGGTCTGTCTTGATCAGTTTGCAAACCCCTCTACATTAATCATATTGAAGACACTGCAGATGAACAAATCAGCAATACAGGCAGAAAAACTGGCTGCCTTGAAGAAAGTCCTGAAATGCCCCTGACACTGGGGACACAGGGAGGTCTGAATGTCACTGCAGGTGTTTGTGGGCCATGCCAGCACCATGGTGAGCATGGTGCATGGTCCCATTCCCAGCCGTGTTCCACCATCTCCACATTCCCCATCACCAAAGGCTGGTCGCAGGTACGCTCACTTGGGGTCTATACAGTCTGAAAACACCATCATTTCCCCCAGCTTCAGCAATCCATTTCTCCAATACCTGCCCATCTGAAGATGGTGGCACTGTGCAGGTGGCTTCAGCCACGCAGAGGGACTGGCTGGCTCAGACCAGGCACTGGTGCCCCCAGCACAGGAAGAGCAAGGACAGGAGACTCCCTGCATCCAGCTGAGTTCAAGCAGTACCCACCCCTGGAGGATGAGGTAGACACATCCAGTGCCCTTCCTGACCACAGCAGGTGCCTGGCTCCTGGTTCTGTCCATTTCTAAGAACAGGAGCTCCTGCCTTTGACTTCTTCAACCTTTCCTTCCCAACCCTTGCTTGACCACAGATATTTATTTTTTGGTAGGAATTTATTTTTTCTTTCAGTGACTTTCTTATGCTCAGGACCTCTCTGATTTTAACAATCTTCAAATTATGTCCTTAAAATAAACCTGACAATCAACAATATTTAAATGATCATTTCCTTCTCCACATGCTTCAACTATTACATTAATCAAGCAATCATGTCACTTCACTTATAGCCCCCAATTATCCAAGTTTGTATTATGTCATCCATATCTGATAGTACACCAAGCCATCTGCAAATCCTCAGGGCTCATGCAATGCTGAGTCCTTAAGGATTTTCCCATTCTTTTGTGCTGCAAGAACTGATTCTTATGTAGAGCAATGACTATTAGACAACACCCAGGCAATGGGAGGGCTTTACACATCCTCCATTTTACCTGACCTGTTAAACAAGGCCTAACAGAAGGAGAGCATCACCCTGCTAAATACAAGTGGCCCAGGGTGCTGCCAGCACTCACTCCTCACACTGGGCACCAATTGACAATGGGCTCAAATGACTGGCACCAAAGACAGTGGCAAACACCAGCCCTTTGTTATCCTACAGTAAAACTTTCATACCTTTTCTGTGTGAATTCCCCCAGGCAGCAGCACACAACACTGACTCCTTCCTCCTCACATAACCAGCCAACCCACTCTTTTATAACACACACCCTCATTGGGCAAAACTGCAACCTATTAAGGGCAAGGCTGCTTCCACTCTGATAATTACAGCTGCAGCTCATCAGGGTTGCCAGGTTGCCTCCAGCACCATCTCTGTTCTCTTACAATCCATTCTCCCACAGGGTGGCATTTAATCTTTAAAAGGAAACTCTAGTGTCAAATGTCCTTGCTGGGATTACTTGCACAAGTGAAGCTGGCAACAGTCACATGTTTTTTGAGACATTTTAAAAGGAAAATTCCTGTGTGGGATGGCCATACACTTGCCTGGGACATGATCCTCCAGCTCCTCAGTCCCCCTGCTCTTCATGGTCCTCAGCTTATCAAATTGCCCATGGGATGGACATGCGTTTTCCTGGGACGTGGTCCTCAGCTCCTCCAGCTGAGCTCTCCAGTACTCTGAGCACCAGGAACAGAACACTTGATCAATGAAACACAGGCTCCTGATCCTGCAATCACAGCTGACCAC
Organism: Nicator chloris; assembly: GCA_013400495.1. Classification (NCBI taxonomy): domain Eukaryota; kingdom Metazoa; phylum Chordata; class Aves; order Passeriformes; family Pycnonotidae; genus Nicator; species Nicator chloris. Next base: position 459,147 of record WAAE01015860.1, on the reverse strand, counting down.
TCAGACCTGTAACTTCCCCATGGTCTCTGCACAGGGAGAAAATTTCTAGCATGGAAACACCCCATTTGTATGCTTGGAGCCAGCCCACCTGCTCACCCAGCAGCAGCCTCCCTCCATGCATTATTAATGAGCAATATCAGGCTCCAGTTTTCAGTCAGCTAATTTGTTCTCACAGTCATGATTCCAAATATCACACAAGTAATTCATCAAGTTATTTTAACTGTAGTTAGATAAGCCTGTTAGCCATCATAAATTTAAATAAATTATCCTTTTCTCACACATGGAGGTGCAAGAGGCAGAGCACCTTGGCAGGTGAGATATACCCCTCTGCATTTTTGGTGACACGTGCAGTACTGGGTAACCCAAATCTGTGTGGAAGTGTGCCCCCAAAGAGCCCCTCTCTGCTCTGCAGCAGGGAACGGGGCAGCCAGCCCTAGCCACCAGCCCTGGGTCACCATGAACGCTTCAGATGGGAGGCCTCAGCCATGAGATCTCAGTGTCACAGATTTCCAGAGCTGAATGATGAACACACCCCAAAATGGAGAGTCTTTGCTTAGTCCTGCCCCTCAGGAGCTCTTGGTTTTCACTCAGACACCTTATTTCATTTACTGAAGCCAAACACCCTCTTCCCTCCCTTGCTCCAGTCCTTTGAAAGAGTGATTTTACAGCAACTCAAGATTTCAGGTATATTTCATCTCTTAGGCTTTGCATTGCAGGATCCCCTTCAGTGCTTTGAAAGTGTTTCTTTCTCCCCTGTCTTTGAGAACCAAGGTGTCTCAATGCCAGAGCCCTGGGGCTACAAAACAAGAGGTACAGCCAGGCAGTGTCTGTCACCATCACCACTTGCTTTGATCATGGGGACTCACTTTGCTCTAGGGAAGAGGAACAGCTCCATGTGACCCCAAATCCCTCTGAGGCTTAGCCTCCCCCCGAAACCAACAGAAGAGGGTGAGACACTGCAAAAAACCCAGCGTGAGTAGCTGTTATAAGCACTGATTTTCATACCAGGAACCTTGGTGGGAAGTGACATTTCACAGATGTAAATCATTCCTGACTTTGAACATGCTGCGTGAGGAGCACCCTGTGCTGCCACACGGTCGTGTGAGGGGTTCTCACAAAAAGTTAGCAACTGATTTTTGCAGAAAAGCCGCAAAGGTGGTGTATTTATTGCAGCAGGATGATGGTAAACAACTGTACATAATATAAAGGTAATCTAATTTTAGTAGGCGGAGAAATGAAATTACATCAGTCTGAGTTTAAATTGCTGGGATGAGGTTTTTTCCAAGGATTTTAGATTAAGGTGCAGAAAATCAACAGAACTGACTGAGGTTTATAATTAAAAACAGGAGGAAACATTACAAAGAGTATCAGACTTGGAGGTTTCTGGGACTAAGACATCCACTGTCTGTTAGGAGTTAGGATCAGGCATTGAGAGGTAGAGGTAGATTATCTACCATCAGCTTATCATGAGACTCTTCCAGCATTTGATATCCACCACCATGAAAGAGAGTCAACACAGCCTGGAGTGGAGTCACTCAGGCAATTTTTAACATCCTCGCTTCTGCAAGGATGCTACTACCTGTGTGGGAAAGGTCTTTCATTTCTTAATATCACAGACCTAAACAAACAGTTTTAAATTAAATTCATACAAGTACAGAATGAGCTTACTTCCAAATATTGCTTAGGAAGCATAGGGAATAAAAAGGTCCTTCTCAATCTAATTGTCCAATTTATTAAAAAAGAATAAGGCAACAAAACATATGGAATCTCAGTGAAAGGGAATTAACCAGTGGGTTTGGATTATTCCCATTTCTGAAGCAAACAGAATGTTGGCTTCCTCGTATCTGTGGGCTACACAGACAGATTCAATAACCCGAAATATTATGGACCTCTTCCTTCCCATTCATCACAAAATAGGCTGCAGATATGCAGGCACATCAATCATGGCAGGGATGTTCTTTAACACATCTTTCCAGGACAGTGAGGGACCTGCTTCTGAGCAGGGGCATTGATGGGGCACCCTGCTGTCTTGGCTGGAGCTCCAAATGCCAAAGCAGGAGAGAACAGTCCTGGTGTTGGGTGAGCTCGGACAGAGCCACCACCACATTTAATCTGTGTTGGAAAAACATCTGCATCTCCCTAAAAACAGGAAATGTTCAGGGAGTGACTCAGCCACAATCACCCTGCAGACAGAGCAGCACACGGGTACTTACAGGTGCTTTCCAATCCCTTCTGGCTACTCTCATTTTCCCAGACACTTATTTTTGTCAGTTTTCAAAGGTCTTTTTCCTGTGCCTCTTTCTTGTCACCTTCCAGGTCCTGCTTTTGCCATTCCCTTCTCGCTCAGGTCTGTTCTTCCCTAAACTTCCCTGCTTTATCTCCCGTCCTTTCTCATCTGTAACTTTCAGTCCCAAGATACTTCAGTTCCATCTGCCCCAGGAGAGCTGAGAAATAGGACACAATTTCTCACCTTGTCCTCCATTTTGGCCCCCCTTTTATCCTTCCACCTGTACCAATCTCTACTCACAACTGTGTTTAATATTGCTTCCCCCTCCTTACGTACTGGATCCAGAGCTTTCCTTTCATTCCCACAGTGCTGGAGGCACCTGGAGGTGCTAGGAACCCTGTCAGCAAAACCCATAGCACCCTAAGGAGAGAAATGAGGGTGACAAGTCCAAAACAGGGTGCCTGTGTCCTCACACATCAATGAGCAGGTGGAAACAGGAGCTGAGGTTTTACCCCCACCCTGGCACAGACTCACTGCACAGCAAGAACCCCCCAGACCTAAAATTAATCCCAGACCTCACCACACTATCGCAAGACTCAGCTAATAAATATTAGTGAAATGCAGAGATCCCTGGATGAAAACTGGAGTGGAGTTGTAGACTGCCACGTTTCATTAATTTCTTATTATCTTATAAGGGCTTCACTGGAGCCCAGAGGACTGCATGAATAGTGCATGAATCTGAAGAGTTTTGCTGTCATCCTCACCTTCAGCTTGAAAATGTGGCTTGTGGGAAGCCAAACCTGAAGGATGCCTTGGCTGAGGATAGAAAACATGCTCAGGAGCTGATCCTGGCTGTTGGGAGGGGGCTGGACTCTTCAAGTCTTTTGAAGTTCAGCACAATGTAAATAAAACACATTTAATTAAGGGGGAAACCCTTCCTGAAGTTGGAGTGAGCAAGCTGGAGTGACACAGGAAAGTGGTGGACTGTACAGGTAAAGCAGGAATGGTCATGGACAAGACAGGAGGTGGCAGGAGGGGAAGAATGGTGGTTTTTAGAAGATCACAGAATCATGGAATCATTAAGGCTGGAAAAGACCATCAAGAGGCCATTCCAGTAGTCAGCAGAGCAGCCTCACCCAGCACCTCCAGTCACCCCAGCTCTCATAAAAGATTTCTTCTATCTTCTCACTGAGAAAGACAAGGTCCCAGCTACCACAGGAAAACACTAAGGTTGGGAATTGCCTCTTCTAGGAAATCTGTTCTGCCTTCTGATCAGATGGGATCTGGTAGGAAACAGCACTGCCACAACTGGCAATGCATCACACTGAGCAAATAAGTAATCTCTTATTGAGTTACAGAGCTTCCCAACTACTCCTCTAGTCAGCACAAGGTAACTCTCATTCATTTATAAGCACTTCACCATGTTATTTCAAAGGAAAATTATCTCTCTCTCATTTAGCTCAGCAGTCTGAAAGTTGATTTGGCTGAAACATGGGAACATCTCTCACCAGGAGAGACAGCAGCAACCAGGTTCTGAAAACAGCATTTTAAATCACCACTGGCATTTATTTTCTAGGTATATTAGTAGTGGTATCAGTTAATCTGCTTAAAACCACAGCTACTGCAACATTCACATGGAGAGGATGAGGAGACAGCCAATAAATCTCACTTTCCCACGAAATCCAGCACAGCTCTGGTATCCAAACCCACACCTACACACTTTCTGTGCTCTGCATGTTTTACAGCTGAAGCCCAGCTGCCTGGAGAGTGCTGGGTTCAAGCTGACCCAAGCAGGAATGCTGGGCAGTGTGAAAAACACCAAGTTACAGATCCTGGCTTTGGCTGTTCCTGGCACTGTATATTTTCTCACCTGTAGTTTTAAAACACTTTATTTCTAAACACAATCTGATTCTCAGCCCTCTCTGCTCTCCGTCAGTGATCTTCTAAAAATCATGAGGACACAGAATCATAGAATGGTTTGGGTTGGAAGGGGCCTTAAAGAGCATCTCATTTCAACCCATGCCATGGGCAGGAACATCTTCCACTAGACCAGGTCACTTCAAGCCCCATCCAGCTTGGGCTTGAGCACTTCCAGGGATGGGGCAGCCACAGCTTCTCTGTGCAGCCTGTGTCAACACCTTCAGGCACAGTGCAGGTCTTCTTCCTAATACACAGTCTAACCCTGCCCTCTGTTAGCTGGAAGCTGTTCCCTTCCCTTGCAGCTGCTGGGCTGCACAACCACAGCTCCTCTCCAGCTGCTTCCTGCTAAAGCACACCACAGGAGATGAAGGCAAATACCAGCAGCACAGACACAGTGTCTGAGGGCATTTTTGAGGTGCTGGTGGCACTAGGTGGTACATGGCAGCACTGACATCTCAGTTTGAGGCTTGCAGCAGGATCTGGGCACAAGGATACAGCTGGAGGAGCAGGAGGTGTTGCCTCCTCGACAGACATCAATATGGCTCTCTTTGTGAGCAATGTGCTAATTCCAGGCAGAAATATTTGTGTGTCCTGCTATACAAAGCCCTTTCAGATGTTAATGACTCAAGCATTACAGGGCTGGTCTTGGTTAAAAGTCTTTTGATATTGCCTTCCCTCATTTCACTGCCTGCTCCCGCTCAGCACTGGGTTTTGCTTTGGCCCCTTATTTCAGGACAAAGCTTTTGCACTTTAATAAATACAGAAGCTCCTCAGATTGCTGCAGTCCATGAAATACAGACAGTGATGAACTTCATATTAGCAAAAAGGATAAACCTTTCATTTTTCTACAAGACCAGGGGATCTTACAACCCTAAAAGATCTGCTGGGTGTCAGCAGCGCAGTGCCAACAGCACACAGCAGAGCTGCTCTTCTTCCAACTGGCAGAGAGCACTAAACCCAAAAGAAAGCACCCCCTGATGGCACTCACCAGCCTGGCTCTGATGCCAGGCAGAGCCCTGAGCCCACCCCAGTGACTTTGCAGTGACTTTGGCAGTTGGCACAGTTTGCTTTTCCAGCTGACATTGAAATAACTTTGCAGCAAGCAACCCACAGACATCCCGTGCTCCATTTACCTCCCCTGAAACAGAAAGACTGTGCAAAGCACTTTTCTCCATCCAAACATATCATGGAGATGCAGTAAGCATCTTTGCTTCCTAATTGAAATCATACATCACTTACTTAAGTGATACTAAATCAGACACAAACATCACTGGCAATTCAAGCATTAATAACCTGTTCCCTGCTCCAAAGACAACAGGTCCTCTGCCAGCATAACCCTCACTGCTTCCCACAAAGCCAGCCCCAACTCTGCACCTGCCAACCTGTCCCCACACTGCTGCTGTGCACACTGGTCCCACAGATGAGTCTTTCCCTCAGAGGTCATGCATTTTAATTTTAGGTGCCAGGAGAAGGCTGCAGCTGAGCTCCTGTGGGACCAGGGAACTGGGGCAATGACACTCCCTGATTACTCTTCCCAGGGGCTGGGGGCTGCAAGACATTCTCCTGTCAGTCCCAGGGTGGAGCAGGCTGAGGCCACCCCAACCACTCATTTGGTAGAAGCAAACCAGAGCCTGCCCCAACAACCTCTCACACGGGGGACAGAGCCACCCCCACTCCCTGTCCTGTGCAGATCCCAGTCCCACAAGTCACTGGATCACAGAATGGTTTGGATTGGCACTTTAAAGCTTATCTAGTTCCAACCACCCTGCCATGGGCAGGGAGACTTTCCATTAGACCAGGTCACATCACTGGAAGGCAACTTTGCCTTGTGGGAGCCATCCAAGAGATTTTTATCGAGGCTGTTCTGACCCACAGCTCTTAGAAACTGACTTTTTTGCTTTTTTTTAAATACCCAAAAAGATTTTATGATGGATTTTTAACTTCGCTTGTTGTGAAAGTCATTCTTTTGTGAGAAGCAGAAACAAGTTCTAATTCACCTTTTAATGTGTGGCTTTGTGCACCTCATGGATCTTTCCTTTAATGATTATCCCTCAATTCTGCTTTTGACAGATCAATTGTATCATATAGAACACATAGAATATACATCACACAGAATATAAACCACATAAAATCATAGAATGGTTTTGATTGGAAGGGACCTTAGAGATCACTCAATTCCAACCCACCTGCCATGGACAGGGATGCCACCCACCAGGTCAAATTTCTCAGGCTCCCATCCAAATCTCCATAGCTTTAAACATGAAGGAAAGATCATCTCGCTCCCACAAGAAGATTTTGCATTGCTTTCTCCTTTGATCTGACTTTTTGTGCCCCAGCTAAAAGGAGAGCCCTACACATGGTTATGAACAAAGCTGAGTTAATGTGCAGCTAGCAATTAATTAAATAAGTTAATTAATTAATTAATTTCAACGAGGTGCAGTCCCCTGCCCAGTCAGCCTCCTTTGACTGAAGCTGCTGGAAGAGCTGCCAATGGGAAGCTGACATCATTGAGCTCTCTCCTCTCTCTCTCTCTGCTAACAGAGATGCCTATTTAGTTTACCTGTCTTGTGTCATTCTCCTCAGCTCAAGCCTCATATCAGTAATAATAATAACAGCTATTATGAATAATCTCTGTCAATTAACTAATTTACAAGACTATTAAAATGGTCTTTGAGCTGAAATGTAATTTGCTTGTTACTGAGCCCTCTCCACTGTCTTGCCCCTGTGCCAGAGGAAAACCACTGTCCACTTCATCTGTGCTGCAAAAACAAAGCAGTTTTCCCCTAACTTTGATTTTCATTTCCCATTCAGCTATTAGAAGAAACCCATTCATCACAGCTATAGGTTTTCCCTCTGAAAACCTTCAGCATTTAAAAGCTTTTGACTGAAATATAACATATTAATGGAAGCCATGATTGCACAGCCCTCTGCTGACCTTCCATAGGCTGAAATTGCTTATTTTGCTAAATTTATTTGCTACCCATTTATCAATCTAAATCTAAGGTGGTTTTAAAGGTCATAAACCAAACAGCTACTGAAATATGATTAAGGAATATGGAAATAAATTACAAACTCACAATGTTATCCCTTCCTGTGGCTGAGTGGCAGAAGCTTGGATGAAGAATGGGAACTTTTTTAACATCTTTTGTGTTTGGGGATTCATCTGCCTCCGGAGAGTTGCTCGAGTTCTGTTAATTCATAATGTGATGCTTTGTGCCTTCTGAAATGAGGATTAGAGGGCCAAGCTCTGGGTCAGAAGCAGACTAAGAAAAGGCTTTAACTTTCCTTAGAGGGAAAAGTCTCTCCTTGATGACCAGACACATTGTGCTGAGAACTTCCTTCCCATTGAATGAGTAGCGCAGTCGTTACCACATGCAGTTCCCAGACCACCTCCAAAAGAATTAATGGAGCATTAAACTGCCTTAACACTGCAGGATTAGCAAGAAACATGCTGAAGGTTATAAGAAAAACAAGCAAATGTTTTCTGTCTGGAGGACAGAAGTAAAAGGCAACCTTCATGAAGCTTTGAGGCATGTTGAGCAAAGCTGGTTATGGTAAAATAGCCAAATAATTCAGTGGTGAGCACCAGGGTGGAGGAGTTGTGCACAACTGAAGCTGGGGAGAAGCAGCATGATCAAAATGCCGTGAATGAGCTGCCAGAGGAGCCCTGGAGACAGCATTGGTGCTTAGACAGCACTTCTTTGGGAGTAATTAGACATGAGCACGACAGCAGTGGTCTCACAGCCTTGTCCAGCTGCCAGCCAGTTGCTTCCCCTTGGGTGTTCCACAGAGCAGTGCCCTGGTCCTGCCCTGCCATCAGGAAGAGCTTCCTGAGAAGCTGTGGCTGCCCCATCCCTGGAGGTGCTCAAGGCTGTGTTGGATGGGTGCTGGACCAACCTGGTCTATGGAAGGTGTCCCTGCCCATGGGAGGGGCTCACAACAGGAGGATCCTTCAGGTTCCTTCCAACCCACACCATCCTGTGATTCTTCAGAGTGAGCTGGACCAAGAAAGCCTGTTCTCTCTCCAGCATGTAACTGGTAAATCATATAGGCTTAAAAGCAAACTGCCTGCTCAGAATTAGGCATTAATTCCTGCCTGTCATGGAGACAATTTTGACTTCATTACCAGAAACTTCAGTGAAATGAGTGTTCAGCCACTGGCGAGTCTTAATTCTTGATGAACCTCTAATTGCTTTACCCAGCAGACATGGGTAAGCACACACAAATGTCTACATCCCTACAAAAATCAAACACCACCTCCTGAGTACAATGCCATTTTTGCTCAATATCACTTGATTTCCTAGGGAGCATGTTTCATGTAGCAAGAAAGAACTTTTGGGGTTTTTTTAAGCAGATCTACAAAGACAGAGCCCCAGTGCTCTCTGGCAGGAGTGTTGCAGGTAGCACTAGCAAATTACACAGCCTGAGGTGCAAAATATGCATAGCACTGTTCCTGAGATGTGATCACTTTTAGCTGTTGGTTTTGGTGCCTTTTCTTTTCCCTCTGGTCTAAATTGATTAATGAATTATTAATAAAAGAGATGTGCATAGCAGACAGACACTGTTTCATAAAGACCTCTTTAGACAAGAGTGAGATGAAGACAAAAATAAGCAAGGCAGTAAAAAGACAAGATGAAAGCAAGCAGCAGCCTTGTGAGTGTATTATAAGTAACAATAAACCCAACAGAAAAACAGGAAGGCAAGTACTGCCTGGCACAGCCCCTGCAAGGGGCTGCTTAAATGTATTGCTGAAAAAAATTAGATGTACCAACACACTACAGCAGCCAGAAATACAGCCTTGCACGTCAGACCAGTAATATTAAGATGTACACACAGCAAAGCTTTCTGATTGCTTTATTTCTGGATTGACTCCAAGGCAAAGAATCCAGATAAAATAAAGGGTATGAAAGAGGTCTTATAGCAGTTAAGAAAAATAACAGGGCTTGTGATTCACTTGGAAAATCCAGCTCTTCTCCTATTGATCTAAAAAGGCAGTTCTGCAAGAGGCAGTGCAGGTCTTGCTTGCATTTAAAAGCCTGAGCTTTGGGGAAGATTTCTGCTCACCTGCAGCATGTCTGTGAGAGGATCCCTCTCCTCTGCTGATTCCCCACTGCTCAGCAAGGACTTGAGGTAAGACTTTGGCATTTCCTTAGTCTAAATCTCTGAAAAGGATTTTTTCTGCTACTTGTTTGTTTTCACTAAATTTGCAGGAATATCATCACTTCAAAGCCTCTAATATCAGAAAATAGGGTTAAAATGTGTTAATAGGTCCAAAAGTGGCAAGAAGAAATGATGCACACCCACACAACCAAGGACACTGCAAGCCTGATGTCACAAGTGTAATTTCCTTAGGAAACCAAGCTAAGAAACTAAATTGGTGCTTTCTGTGACCTGGATCACTTCTGTCACTTTTAGCCAGTTTTTAATTCTGCACTCTGCAGATCCAAACTATGTGGAGGCTATTCTGGGCATAAGGAACTGGAAAAGGACCAGATGTCAGAAAATTGATTGCACTGACACAGATCCAGAGGAATGCTTCTGTGGATCAGACCCAACCCTCGTAAGATATTTTAGCAATTTCTCCAAGTCCAATTAGCAACTGATGCGTAATGCATTGAGAAAGCCTGTGGTTAGAGTGTATTCCTATTAACACACTTATTACCTGCAGAGTTTGACATGTTATCAGCTTAAAATGAATCATAAAAAACTACATTTTAAATAAGAGTCAAGAAAAGGAACGAATAGGCATAAACAGAATTTTACAGCTATCCATAATAGAGTTGCAGCAATAAAAAATGAGTTAGAAAGAATACGTAGGCATTCTGAATTATATGACCACAAAATTATGTCTTGATTGACTCTTAGCTTTAATGCTTGCATTGGCTGGCACAGTTGGATCACAGAATTTCATTTGAATATATTAACATTTATTAAAAAAAATGATCAATTTTGAAGTTATGAAATGCCTTTCTAATTTACTACACTGCCATTTACTGCTAGGGAGCTGACCATTTTTCCAGACAGACACCCTGGGAGTTCATTCTGGACTGTTATTCATTTGAAGAAAATCAGTTGTTTGAGTTTTAGACTAATGCTGCTGGAGGGCAGCTGCAAGAGATGGTGCAAGTTGGGCAGCAGCCTCACACTGGCTGTTGAGGAGAGCTTTGGTTCTTAATGGCAGCTCTATAACAAAAATAAAAAGAGATTACTCCACTGTGAAAGTTGCATATCAGAGAGAAATTATTGCCCAGAGAAACTGTGGATGCCTCATCCCTAGAAGTGTTCAAGGCCAGGTTGGACAGGGCCTAGAACAACCTGGGCTAGTGGAAGATGTCCCTGCCCATGGCAGGGGCTTGGAATGAGATGAGCTTTAAGGTCGCTTCCAACACAAACCCTTCTTTGACTATGAAATCAGAATGGAACAGTTTTAAGTTTTGAGACAAGCAGCCAGAAACTAGGGCTTAATCCTGACCTCATGGATATGAGTCAGTGAGACATCCAAAATAATGATGTTTTCATTTTGCCAAGCTCCTGCTCATGAGCTGCGCTGGACATGGAGCACACTGGGGCTCTGAGTCCTGTCCAACTTGCACAAAACAAAATGAAAACCTATAGATCTCCACCCTACCTGAGCCTCATCCTATCACCAAGGAGATAAAGAGCTGGACTTGCATCCAAGGCACCATTGGATGAACGATAAATCTCGTAGCCCATAATGCTCCAGGAAAAATGGACCCCATCCCCTGTGAGGCTGGTGGACCTGAATTAAACATCACCACCATGAGTAGATGGAGACCCAGCTCTCCCCTCCACCACAAGCACTTTGGGAATAACGTCCCTGCAGCACCAGAAGAAACTCAGGTTTGAAGAAGCTGCACCTAAAGCCCAGCCCAAGCCAGCAGTGCCCAACAACACTGCCTATCTTGGCTCTTCTGCTCCCAAAGCCTGCACACAGGCAGGTAGCTGGTCTGCAGAGAAGCAGCCCTGAAATATGGGTTTGGGGCTCAGCTCAATGAAGGATGGCTGTAAGTCAAGATCCACACAGTCCGTGGGGTTTTTTTATTTTTTAAGACTGGAGTTACAGGAATACATTAGGCTGCTGACTAAAGTGTGTTTATTTGATAATGCACCTTCTTCCAGAGGAAATAATAGCCACATCAATTAAACATACAACTTCAGAAAATACAAGGTTCCAAGGCAAAAGATCTTCTACCTCACTGCTGAGATTTTCCAGGCTGCCAACAATTTGATTGCCAAAATCTCGGTAGGACTTGAAATAATCAGTTATTGACATTACAATCCAGTGCCTACAACGAAGCTGTTCACTTTGCTGGAGATCTGGCAGCAGGAGAAAGCATTCAACAGCTCTGTAAAACATCTGGACAGGGAGGTCAGCCCACAGCACCCGATTCCAACAGCTGCTGTCCTGGGAGGCTCGACCATGCTGAGCAGGAGGAACAGGGCAGTTTTAAGGGAGATGCTCCAAACCATGTGGTTTCGGTTTAATAATAGCAAACAACTTGCAACACATTTGGCTCCCAATCATATGTATCCCAGTTGTCTCGTGAAACATTTTGTGTAAGTTTGGAGACTCAGCTTTAGTGTATGTTACTACTGATTGCCTTACTCCTTGGCTGTGCAGCAACAAACCACCCTGAAGCACAGTTTTATATTAGCACTAGATGGAGATTAACTAACTAGCAAAAAAAAAAAAAATTTCTTGATATAACAAGATTATGGTTATATATTGGCTAAATAAAACTTAAAAGCTATGTCCAAGAATGACTACCTTTTTTTTGCTTTTTTTTCCTTGGGTATTCCCCAGTCATGCATTTTCTTTTCCTCTTCCATGTCTCAGGAATAATAAATCACTAAAACTGGACATGTGTCCAATTAAGTAATGAGATATGATTTAGTCTCCTCTTCAAGGATCAAAAAGAAAACGTACCTACTTCATTTACCTATTAACAGCAGTTCACTGCTCACAAAATGGGACATGAGGCCCCTTCTGTGCCTGTTGGTTTAACCAACAAACTCAAGCAAAGGGCTTGAAAGCTTTTACCTGGGAGGGACCCATAGTTTGCCTAATAATGATTCCACAGTTCAATAACTCAGAGGTGGGAAGTGGGAAGGAAAAGGAGGAAGGGTGACAGTGTGGTCCAGACAGGCACATGCCATGCAGGAGGCAGCAATCCTGTCCTGGGGGAGAGCAGGACGGTTCAGTGAGGCATGGAGGCATCCCTCCAAACGTGGGAGCAGGAGGAGCAAGGAAAAGCTAAGGAGCTATGCTCCAACCTAAAGGGGATTACTGCACAGTGAATGACAATATGACTGGGTAGGACCATTAATAAGCATCAGTGAGTCTGGAACTCTCAGACTGCAAAGGCTGAAATCCGTGAGCAGCTGTTCCCATGCTCTGAGAGCATTTGGGATTAGGCATGGCCTCTTCATGCATCCTCTCACATTGTTGAGCTGTGAATCCAATTTCACAGACCACACTGACTCTTTGAAAGGAACTTGTCCATATTTTCTTTACATCAGCCTCTGCACTGATCCATTTGCAACAGCTGTCATTTTGTCTCCCGGATTCATAAGGTTCGGAAATTAGAGCTCAGGAAATAAAGTAATACAAATAAAATGGACCTAAGATGTCTTCCCAAATAGAAGATTATTATCTTTTTCCACCATGGAATGTGGTGGAACAAAATCAGTAGCGCACATCCATAAAGTCTGAACACCAGGCTTCCTTCACAGGAATATAATCAAAAAGTTCTCCTGGCTGGCAGCAAACTCACCTCTTTGCCGTATTTGATAATACCTGCTCTTTATGCACAGACAGGAGAAGGGTAAAGAATGGTATTATCTCATTACTGACACCAATCACAGTTCAGGCACTAAATCCTGCCTAGGAGAATATGCCTCCAAATACTCATAACTTCTCTTTGCATGGGAAGAAACTATGATTAATCAGCAGCATAGAGAGCCACTGTCCTGTGACATTCTGGAGAAGACCAAAGCATCCCCTTCTGGTTTCACGACTGAGACCAAAATTATTAACATTATGAGATCACAGGAAGTATATGGAAAGAGGCAGAATAATATTATTATTGTTGTTGTTGTTGTTGTTGTTATTATTATTATCATTGTTACTACCATTATTGTTGTTGTTATTGTTGTTACTACTACTACTTCTATTATTATTATTAATTCAATGTACCCACAACAAATCAGCTCTCTTACATCCCAGGGCTTTCCCTTCAGTTTCCTAATCCCATCATGAGTACACACTTGAGTCCTGTTCTTCCAGGAAGAGCACCAAACCAGTAAAACATACTGCACCTGAGAACTGAACCAGCAGCCAACACAGCAGCCTCTGTGGGACACGAATTCCTGAGATTCCTAATGTTTGGAAATCTGGTAGTTTGGGGGTTTATTTTCCCTAGGATTTAATTCTCCATTGCTCTGTAACATGCATCCATTTACATGCATGTCAAACACATGCAAGACAGAAGTGAGGACTCACTACTGCAGCAGCAAAGCCCCAAGACGAATTCAATTCAATCCTTTAAAAGTTCCCTTGAGTGCTCACTAATATTCCAGTATCTGTCTAGCACCTGGGTTTTGTTAAGTTTTCTGGTAGCCTGGCGTTTGAACCTCTATTACTACATGCTGGGTATGATTAAAATGCTTGGCTTTCCATGGTAACATTACCCATCTATAATCTTGTTTCTTAGTGAGATCTGAGCCAACCATACCAGTAATTTCCTTTAATAGTAAGTCTTCAGGAACAACTCTGCCCTTTAAACGCAAAATCTGAGGCAACACATGATTGACAGATATCATGGCTTCCAGCTAATTAAGTATTCTGAATACTCAGTCATGGGAGATTTTTTTAATGGAAATAATTTCGGTTGCCAGGCTCCCTGTGGCAGCTCTGCCGTTACCAAAAATCCTGGCACAGCCCTGGGGCAATGCTGCTGAGTGTGGAGCTGCTCTCCCTCTCTACAGAGGGGGCTCACCAGGCTCCCTCCACCTAACTGGAGGTAAATGGAACTCCACCCTCAATTGCACAAAGCACTTAAGCATGCTGGGTTAATTAGTTACGGCAAGGATGATCTTCTAGGCAAGCAATGTGCTATCCCTTGTAAATGATGCTGCCACTGAAGTGTTAATTCCCTTTGAGGATTAAGCTGCCTGGTTATAAATCAGATGCTGCAACCGCCCCAAAGAACCAATTGCTGTGCAAAGACCATAGTCAAAAGCAGGAGATCAAAGTGCTGAATACTTTGCACAGCCTGGACAGGCTTGGAGCACTTATGAGATGCATCACAAGGATGGGCTAAGAGCAGTTTAACTTTGGGGGGTTTTTTAGTGTAACAGCATGTTAGTTCACCACAGCTCTGAGTGGGGTTTGGGCCTCTGGACAGCACTGCAATAAAATTATTTGTAGTAAATTCTAGAGCAGTAAAGGCAAGGCACGTGGCCACTTTGCAGGTGTCAGAAAGGATGAGCTCAGCTGGAGTTTGTCACAGCTGCAGCCCCACTGCTGTGACTGCTGCTCTTCCACCCCAAACACCTTTGTACACCTTCTCACATGCCTGAGTATTTGAAAGCCCACCTCCAGCAGAGATGATTTGTTATGATAAATCTCAACCAAATCAAGCATTTTGCCAACAGCAGTTGGAAAATGTCCATGCTTTTATTGCCTACACATTCTACATATCCCATTGCTGCTGTTCAGTAATAAATGTATTCATAGCTCATACCAGCTTCCTACCTCAGATTGAGAGAGTATTGCAGCTGGAAAAGACACCTGGGTGGACTGGAAAACACATACTTAATTTAACAGCCTCTCTCCCTCTGTAATACAGAACAAGTCAGGTGCTGTTCACAACTTTGCTGCAAAGCATCTCATCTAGGGCCTCCAGGATAACTGTAACCTGGAGTAGCCTAAGGCTCTGCAAATCCTTGGGCTGAGCTTTGAACAGGCTCCCTGGAAAGAGAAGTGGGCAACAGGGGAAAAAAACAACAAAACAAAACAAAAAAGGGACAAAAGCTACATTTTTGGGGGGGAAAAGGCTTTACAAGCTCTGCAAAACTAAAACTGCTCACTTGGCAATTGAGCCTCAGGAAAGTTTTAGCTGCTCTGCACAGAAGGAAGTATTTACATCCTTTAGTCACAGGATGCAGGTGGTGATGTTCTGGAGATTACAAACAGATTGTAGGCGTCTTGCAGTTTTATTGCTGTGTTATTGCAAGGAGATGTAGGTACATGACAGCATACCTGAGCCCAGCTGGGGCACAGGAATCAGAAACAACCCCTGGAGGTGGCAGCAGCAGCAGCACTGCCAGGATGGGGCTGTGGTCCAGCCCCCGACCCTCCCGGGGATCACACCAGGCTACGGCACGTGCAGGGTTCAGATCCTGCTGCTTAATGAGAATGTCTGGATCAGCTGCACAGGCAAGGAAAGGCTCATCTTGCAGCTTGGCATCAAATAAAATACATGTAGCATCACGCTGTTAATGAACCCACACCACTGACAGGCCTGCTGCATAATTTATCACCACAAAACCCATCTTTCTCCAGAGTTTTCATAATTCTCATATCTTTATTTATAAAGTGGTAATCTGTCTAAAAAAAGAAAGGGAAAGGCAAAATTTCAAATGTAAGCCCTAAAATGTGGTGAAATAGTGAAAACTCTAAGAGGAGAGGAAGGGATTCAGCTACAGAATTTTGCAACTTTCAGATGCCAAGTGTTCCTGAAATTCTGAGTTTGGGGCAGTTACATTCTGCACATGAAGTCTAAACCATGGCCTGAGCTTCAATGATGCAGAAGAGGATGAGGAGGGTCTGCTAGAAGCAACATACTTTTGGTGTTTTCAAAAGCAGAAAATATTTGAGGGTTTGTCTTTTCTTTCCTTTTATTTTAAGAGAATTGATGGTAATAGGAGACGCGTTACGTAAATTTCTGTAGTGAAGACCTTTATCCTACCAGCAATTTCCACAACAAATTGCTGGTATAAAAATCTGTAAATGCCCCACTTAGGAAACAGAAGGAATTGTGACATTCAAATATTCTCACCTGAAGCAAAAAGAAAATCTTTAGCAGACCAGAAATGCAACAAGCAGTTTATGTCCCCAGAGATAGAAGAATACGTTTGGAAAAGCTTTTAAGTATCTCGAGAGCAAAGGGCTATTTGAAAACCAACATGTCAGTCAGACATTTTGACATGAACATGCTGGTTCCATCAGCCCCTGGATAGTAAATATTTCAAGATAATCTGTCCTGAAATAGAAAACTGGCTGCTTGGTTTGAATGCCCTGATCTCTGCTGGGTTCCTCACAGCAAACTAAGGCTCAGCAAGACCAAGCTGGTTGAGCTGTGCATTCCTGGGACTGGGGAGAACATGACCAGGCTGAGGGGGTTGATGGCAGTGTGGGGAGGTCTGCTGGTACAGCAGAGAAACCCTCAGACCCACAGACTTGTTGAGTTTATGCAAGATCTACCTGCCCATCTCCAGCCCTGAGCGCTAATGTGGCTCCACCCTCCCGAGAAGACTTCCCTAATTTGACAGGGAGTGTAGGCAAGCCCTTCCCCCAATCAGCAGGGCATTTTGAGACATGCTTTGCACTCAGAGCCACGAATAGAGGAAGAAGAACTGTTTACTTTCAGGGAAGTGGCATTTTTCCTCCTTTCACAGTTGGCAGCTCCCACCCATACCCCCAACAGGGCACCCTTCCTCGAGCCAAGGTGTCAGCAGAGAGAGGGGAAGAAATCACATTCCCCCTGCTCTCAACCCAGGGCCAAGCAGCCAAACGTCCCCGTGATTTTTTGCATTTGCTTTTCTTTACTTTTCTCACTCAGACAGAATGTTGCCCCTCTGCTCCTCACCCTCTGAGGAGCCTCCTGCAGAGACCGCTGATATTAATCTCAGAAGCAGTTCAGACAGAGGGGGGAAGAGCTCTGTAAACCCAAACAAGATTGAGACCATCTGGCAAAAAGAAGCAAACCTGTTAAGAGACCACTTCGTCCTTCCTGCAACTTCAGCACAAGCTGTCAGAGGCACTTCAATAGGAACAGCTTTCCTTTACAGCGCTGCACACAGTGCTCAGTTTAGTTTAGACTTTTTTTCCCTTCAATATCGTTTTTTTTATTGTACCAAAGCTGGTGGATTGCTTTTGAAGTAAGTGTAATCCAGCCTGAGTAACAGCATCAGAGCCTGCACCATCATCTCTAAAGCCACAGCCCTCAATTACCTAAGCATCTGTTTGCAATTCATTGTAGGGAGTGAATAAAACAGTACACAGAGCAAAAAGAAACTGGACAGAAATACAGCAAATTTTTATCATTATCTCTGCTGATGCTGTTTCCACATCTGGATCATGTTTTATGTTCTAGGACTGGCAAGTTACCATGAAATAAAGCAGGAAGTTAACCTGAAGGCTTGGTGGATATGATAGTTTTCTTTTTCTGTTAGAGATTCTGATTAATGTTTGTTAGGAAATCTATCACCTTAATCTTGAGTAAAGAGGCATACTAATGGCTGTACCAATTTTAGTACTGTTTTGACTTTTGTATATATATATATTTATTTATTTATTTATTTTGCATGAAGCATAAAGAGGAATAGTATGAAGTATTGCCAGGTTTCAGAGGCACATCAGAGTCCTCTGAACATTAGCAGAACTCTGCTCTGAGTGCTCCCTGGTGGGAGTTACAATCAATTTTAACAGAAGCTAATTGCTGCTGTAAACATGAAAATGAATCAGCAATGCAGGATTGACTTGAGTTGCTCTGGGACTGGGGTTTCTGAGGACAGGGATGGGAGACCCTCTCCTACTCTCAGCTGGTAGGCACAGGATAACCCACCTGTGCATCTTCCACAGCCCTCAGAAGGGTTCTCTTGACCCTTGGTGGCTCAAGAGCCATTGGAGGACCTTGTGGAGCATGTCAAGATTTCAAGAAGGAGGATGACAAATGGATACTGCAGATGATGCACAATTCCCAGTGTCGCTTGTTGGTCTGGAGCCTTTTTCAGCACTGGGCACTTTTCCTTTAGTACTGGGGAAGGAAGGAGACCTCTACTGGAGATCACCCCAGACACAGCAGCTGCTGTAGAGCTAGAATTTTTATGTTTCTCCCAAATGAAGAAATTTCTTCCCTGCATTTCTAAGAAATCTTTGCCCAACATGGCAGCTCCACAAGCATTAGCAATTCCCATACGACGACTGCACACGTGCATAATTGGAAGGAGAAATGGCTAAGCAAGTAATTAGGCAGGAAAACTATTTACAGACATAAAATAACCACTTTTCAGACATCGGGTGCAACAAGAACTAGGTATTAGCAGCGTGCATGTATTTAATCTATTAACTGGTGTTTTGGTGATGTATTTCTGAATCTGTATTTACTCAAGCACATAGCAATCATTTGTATATTGCTCTGGAAAAGGTTAGGTGCTGTCAGGTAAAATTCATCATATTACAATCCTATAAATAGTAACATTTTTTTTCTTTCTAATAATTTCTGCTCCCATGCAGTAACATTTAGGGAGATTGGTGTCTTTGTTTTCCAATGTTTTCCTCTTGCACAGTAATAGAAATATATGTTAGATTGAGGAAACAAATTTATTTTTCCCTGAGTTAGAGAAGAACTGTGTGATTTCAAAGCTGGAGGATATTTTGCTGAGCCCCCCAGCAGTAGAGACAGTTTTTATTGTTATAAACTTACTACAGCTGAGATGGATTAATACATAAGAGCTTCTGATGTCAAAGACACACATTTTTCAGGACAAAACTAAAAAATAAAGGCCTGGGAATGCAGTGTAAGAAGAAGATAGAGTCATTTAGATTGGAAAAGACAGTGTAAGATCATCGAGGTCATTACTCCATGGTAAAAAACTCTGTTTCTTGAAGATTTTTTAAATAAAATAAACCGGGGGTTTTTAAAAAGTAAACACCCCTTAGCACCCCACCACATCTCTGTTGCTCTATGTGCTCATGCTGTCTGTCGCAGTGTCAGTTTTGTCCAAAGGAATTTATCCTAACACTCATTCTTGAACTTATTTTGCAGTTTTCCAGCCCTTTGCTGCCTGCCGGGTGCCTTCCATGGCGCAGCCACACTCCCCCCTGCTGGCTGCTCCAAGGGCTGGCCAGAACCAGGGAAAGCTGAAAAAAAAAATTTATTTTAATATCTAAAGGGATTATTATTTTTCTTCCAGGTATTTCTTCGAGAAAAGTTGTCCTCAGCAATGATGGTTTCACAACCCCAGCAAGGTAAGCTTGCTTGCCAGATAAAATACCTTCCTCTGCCTCACCACTGAGTTCTTTTGGCAATACAACTTTTATTTAAGTGTTTTAATGCCAGCTTGCCCAGGCCTAGGCAGGAGCAGGCAGCACTCCAGGCAAGTGCCCGAAATGAGAGAAGGATCCTTTTGTTCTTACAGCTACTGCCCACCAGCAGCAAAATACATCTTGTTTGTGCTGTGATACCCAAAATATTCACACTGAAATGAGAACGGGTGAGCATAGGGTTTTTCTGGAGTTGGAAGCTAAAGAAACTGCCCAGTTTGCTGTCCTGGTTCTCTTTAACAAGCTCTTCCTGCAGATCAGTCCCATGCAAACCAAGGAAGATGCAGAAGAACATCCTTCTCACAAATACTCAGCCACAGCAGAGCACTTCAGATGACACCTCCTTCCCCAGTCCCTGAACCGGATAAACTGCACACCTTATGTTAAACTAAAACCATAATTAATTGCACAAAAGAAGGTTGCCTCTCAAACTGCCCCAAACTGCTAAGATGTCGTATGTCACAGAGCCTTTTTGTCAGTTTGTGGTACAACCCTGCCCAAACCCTCTCTACTCAGGATCAAAGACACTTTCCTTCTCTAGGGATGACCTATTCCAATGCAGAGAATCTTTCCCAGGAATGATACTGAAAATGGGACATTGCAGCTTGGAAGATTTTGGCTTAATTTCTGCATGATGCCATTGTGCCCTTTGCTCCAACCTTATTTTCTTCCCCAAACAATGTGGAATATAATTCTCCTTTTCGGAACATCTGGCACTCCAGCTGTTAGGATTCACAGTCAGCATGCATTAGAAATTAAAACCTATTCCAGATTAACTGGTGGAATTTCCAGCTAATACTAAAAGCATAATTTTAGATGTTGAAAAAACTTTGCACCTTTATAAAGGATAATCAGCTGTTCCTTGCCCCAATGACTGCAATTCAAGAATGTTCACCCTGTCACAATTTGGAAATTTAGCTATTAACAATAAGCATGAGCTAACCTGAAAAGATCCATCTAAAGTGAGTCATTAGGGCTTGTTGCAATGGAAACACTATGCTATGTGGGTACTTTTGAAGGTTTAATTCACTCTCCCAAACTTGCAGAGGGGGAACAGTTATGTGGAGAGCATTAACATTTTCTCCAGGGACAAAAAGCACTTCCGTCAGTCCTCACAAGCCACCACGTGACACAGCAAGGTGGTGCTGGAGGCACTGACAAAAATATACAACGTAATCCTTCTGCCTTGCAGAGCCAGCTGATAATGCGGGTCAGCTTTGCCATCAACAAAGGCAAGGATCCCCCAATTCATGTAATCTGAATTTTAAATATTTCAGTAGCCTGGGTACAGCTGTGAAAATCAACTCCAGATCTTAACCCCATCAGCTTCCTTAAATACCAACATTTCAACATTGTTTACAGAATAGTACAAAAGGAATAAATCTGGTTTTGCTTAATCTTTAATATAACCTCAATATGTGCACCTCAATAAGGATAACACAACCTACATATTTTATTTTTAATCAAGATAGGAAATTGCACAGATTGGTGATTTTCAGTGTTAATAATAATGCAATAGACCTTGTAATTAAAAATAACTTTTAGAAGGTTGCTAAATGATTTTGATAATGATTTAAGGAACAATTACAGAAGAGATGTCATTCTTCCCTTTCTAGTTAGATGTAATGGAAACAGTGAAGCTGAGAAGTTCTTGTATTAACCATTTTTTTATTACAGCAAGGACATTCATATGGGCTGTATCAGAAAAGTTTAACAGAAACCAGTACAGGGATTTCTCTTTAAAGGACACTTGATGGTTAAAAAAAAAAAAAAAAAAAAAAAAGGTTCCAAAATGATGTTAGTTCTGCTGTTTTGTGGAGGCTGGGATATATGGCCTTGAAGATTACTGCTCTATCAACCTTACATGAGGATTTAGCACTCTCATAAAGCTACTCAGCCTTGTAGGAACACAAAATGCAGCTCAGTTTGGATTTGGGACAGGAAAGGGAAGCTGCACAGCACAGGGGGTGCTGTGATGTTGCAGACCATGCACATTCAGCACTGCCACGGGGCAGCATCACCCCTCAGCTTCCCCAGAGAGTCTGCTCAGAGATTTCCTTACAAGAAAATATCCATAAGAAACCATGCAAACCAGAAGAGACCCCAAATCCTCGGTCTGGCTTTGCCTCTCAAAACAAAAATCATGATGCTCAGACTGTAGCAACCATCGCTCACCTGGCCTCTACAGTGTGAATTGTTCTTGTTTAGCCTTGGCTTTATGAGATGACTTAGAAACAGCTCTAGAGTCACAGAATCCCAGCATGGTTTGGGTTGACAGGGACCTTAAAGATCATCTTGTTCCTGCCTCTCCTGCCATGGGGCAACACAAGGTTGCGAGAAACCTTGATGATGGTAACAACGATGTAACTGTAACGAGAAACAAAAATTAACAGTTTGCTGCTACTGAACTGCAGGTGTGATCAGCCCCATCTCTGCTCTCAACATCCCCATCACTTGCCTTGAGCCACCTCTGGCACGGGTCTGGCTGCACAGTGAACCAGCTCAGCACCCTAAAATGACTGAAAATTAGCCCTGGAATAAGATTCAAAAAGAAAGTGGAATTTTTTCATTGGGTTAGGAACCCACTTACCTTCCAGAGCAGGCAGCATGGTGAGGCAGGGACAGCAAGAGCCTCCCCTGGAGCTGTCAGGCTCTCAGTAACTGGCCCTGACCAGTCTGTCTTAGAGATACAGAACTCTCTCTTTTCCCTTTCTGTTATTTTTATAGCATTGAAATTCATTTAAGAGATATGACATTTTTCATCTCCACCTTGCAAATTAATTTCCCATAACTCAAAGCACGCTGCTCAGATAAACCCTTCTCTCTTCACCTTGTACACAACTGAGCAGCAGCCAAGGACAGTTGACTTAGAGCTGAGTAATACGCACTGCTGCTAAATGAAAATTAAACCATTAATATTTTAAAATACCTGATTTCCTGGATAGTAAAAGTGAAATGTATCATTTGTTTAAACTATCCTATTCATTATTTCTTTCCTCATTTCATAAACCCCAGCCACTAACAAGAACCTACATAAATAGAGCTTGAACTTTCATCTCGGGCAGCTTAATCAGAAAGCTCTTCAGGAATATTTTATTCCTTTTATCAGAATATTGATGGAAGTCATAATTCACCTTAATGTGAGAAAGTTTCCTTTCTTCACTGAAGAAATTCATCAAGACATTTCTTGTTGGTAAGATGTGACATAAATCCGCTTGCTTTTTCCTCTGTTTGATCTCAGCACTTTATGAATTTTTGATTGCCTGCTCTTAATTTTCCACAAGCAAATTCAATTAAAGAAATTAAAACCCAGTAGTTCAACCCTGATTGCCCCATCAGCAAATGGCTCTTTTATTGCACAGTGAATGACATGCCGCACTCTCCTGGTGCTGGAGCCCTTGTAAACCCGGATCAGGAAAAACCTTTCCCTCTTTATTGGTGCTATTAGGCAACAGCTATTGACCGCCCAAGCCAATTCAGCAAGCACTTCCCTTGCTCAGGCAATAGTTCAAGGGCTTTTGAGGATGACAAAATATCTTTGGGGGAAAAAAAAAACAAAGTCAAAGCCATTGTGTGCAGGTCAAACCTTTCACCGGCTCAAGGGCGCGGTCCCCTCTCCAGGGGAGAATGAGCCTCAAGCTCGCTTGAGAAACAACTGCCGGGGGCCAGGGTGGAGTTGAGAGCGCCGTTTGGCAACTTCGCGTCCGGATCACCGTGCTACAAACGCAGCTACACTTTTCCATTGCCACGCAGCAGGGAATGCACGGCAGGCTGTCTTGCAGGATACAAATCACCGCTGTGATTTGGCACCGCAGCCTCTGTTACTGATCGCTGGGCATCGGTGGACAGGTTTCAAGAACACCGATATTATCGTGACAGTATCATTTGCTGTGATGCATCCACTAACACTGCTGTGACCAAACCATCTCCTGGGGCAACTTGCTGTAGTAACTGTCAACCTGACAAAGACAGACTCACCACAAGTCCTTAAAATAAATTAGTATCCAAAAAGAGCATCTGTTAGGTAACTCCCCAAACTAACCCCACTGTTTAAAGATCTTCAAGGATTTCAAATTCATATTAATTCCCTTTGAATTTAATATTACTCTTATAAGCTGCCCTTACTATCATTAGTGAAGAACACAAATTTTAAAAAATATTTCTATTTTTAGAAAGTTTTTCTTACTTCTGTGACAGAGGATGTGCACCAGTAGAGCAAGCAAAGAATAACTGCTCATCTTAAGTGCTTGAAGTACTTGAGTGAGGCAAAACTGTACTCAGCTAGAAAAGACACATGTGCAAACCATCATTTCATGACCTCAACATCACTTACCCAACTCAAAAGGTTTCAGTCTTGGTATGACTTCACGAGCAAAAGGCTCATAATGTGATTTTCTCCTCTAAGGCAACCTCACAAAGAGTATTTTCAGAGAACAGCTACATGGGCAATTCAGCAGAGGATTGATTTAACACTTGCAGTCCAGCCCAAGGGAGCTGCAGGTCATTAGGCAGAAATACCTAATGAACATCCCACAGCTGTGGGACAGGTATTGATTGCCATAGCACAGCTAAACCTACAAGCATTTTAAAATGTGCAGACTGCAAAACAACCTGGTTTACTAATAAAGCTAAACCAGGCCTTTGCCTTCTGTGAGCTTTTTGGGGAAAGCTGTCAATCATACCATTAGCTGTGTGCATTCCTCCTTCAGAAGTTAGTGGGTTTGTTGTAAGGAACAGCTTAAAAGCTGTAAAGATTAATAAATATCTCTCCTTAGAGAAAGCCTATCCACAAGGACAATTTGAAGGAAGCAGGGCAGGGAAATGCAAGATTATTTCTCAAACATATAAAGAAGACACTGTTAGCTGTTCAGAAAGCTGAAAGAACACATTTACATTGGTTTTATTCCACCAGTTGAACTGTGCTTCAAGAGCTTTGGAAGACAGCCAACGTGGATTAAGTTTTTATCTATGAACTCCAGAAAATAACAGAATTTGCCTTATTTCTACTCATTTAGACCGATGTTAATTTTCTGTATTTTTTAAAGAGTGTTGTACCTATTATAGTGAGTGAAGTGGCTGAAAATACAACAGGTCTTGATGGGCTAATTCACTGGGTGGGTTGAAGAGAAAATGAAACTGCTCATGTGGGTATCACTGTACCTCTGCACAGTCAGGCTGTTCACTGTGGGTTCTGTGTAAGGCCTGTGGTACCAAGCTGAAAGGAACACAAGCTTCTGCCAAGGGTGAATGTACTATTTTCTACTGTCAAAATCACTACACTTCATAGTCCGTGACTTTTTTTAAGGACAAAGTTACTGAACTTCTTGGGTGCAAAAACATTAGACACCTCCTCAAACTCTCATATTTCAGCATCCTAAAGAAGCTTTAAGAAGTAACCTTTCCCTTTAGATCTTCACCACAGCAGTGTTACACTTCAAAGTAGGTATGTTCAGGTAAGAATTTCAAGTATCTTCCACAAGAATTATAGACTAAACAAATTAACCTAAAGAAATTCATGTTAAAGAATGTATTAATTTCCATAGCTTAAAGTATTTCATTTAACCCTTGCTATCTACCCTTCACACCATTTAACAACAGATGCATATAACAAACCCAGTACTGGCAACAGAGAAGATGGTTTTGAAATGGTTTCCATTTCCATGCACAAGCAAGTTCTTTACTGTAAGTTACTGTATAAAAGCAGTGAAACAGTTGAGATAAGAAACACAGGCTTATTATTGTCATTTATTTTAAAAACCTTATTCAAAATATTAAGTGATACAAGTCCAAATACAATAAAAATTACTGCAAGAAAAGAGTTTTGGGATATTTTGTTTGTGCTTTACTTCCTGTGGTTATGAAAAGAATGCATTTAACAGTAGGATACAGAACTTTTAGCATTCCATTCCTAAGACAGTATCATGCCTTCAGACTCCTCATGCCAACAGGCGTGAAGTTGATTTGTTTCCAAATGTTACATAACTACTTGAATACCAAGTCATTAATTATAGTGTTCTGATTCACCATTATTTACAAATGTATCAGTCTGAAAACTAAATCACAAACAGAATGTACAGAAAACTAAAATTTTATATTTTACAACTCATGAAAACATAAATAATGGAAGTACAAAAGACAAATTAAAAAAAAAAATCCACTGTAGCAGTAATTTGATTTACACTAATGAGTAAATGTTTGTCAAAAATGAGAGTGCACTGTCCACAGACTGGCTGCCCCCACACCCTTACTTTCACCTGTCTGTTACCTGGGTCAAAAAAACAACCAAATAAATTATTCTCACAGTTTCTCCCATTTAAAATATAACAAATCACATAGCCATTTCCAAACTGTCTTAAAATTCAACAGAAAGCTTTGATGTATTGAAAGCCTGTCAGCTACCTATATTTTAGTAAGATTATTCAACAAGGCTTGTTTTCCACTCATTAATTACAAAGACAATGAAGTAGTCATAAATAGCATCAGAGAAAAAAAAAGTCAAGGAGCTGCGTACCTTCACAAACACCTTAAACATTTTAGGAAATATATGGTATAAAACTTCTAAAATAAAATGGGTTATACATAATTATTTTTAAATTATTTACGGCATGAACACACACAGAAATTATTAAATTGCCATTCTAGCTATTTTGCAAAAATAGGATCAAATTATGCAACAAGGAAACAAGGAAACAGAATCAGAAAAAACCGAGATATAAGACTTGCAGCATCAGAATTTCAGCACAGAAAAAAGTAATTATATTTTAAGTTTGCAATACGGTGGAATTTATAAGCCATGTAAGTGATTAGCAAAGAGATCATTAATTTGATTTAGTGATGCCAAAGTCATTAATTTATTAGACCTAAAATATTTTATGCTTATTGTTTTGTAGTATGACTATTAAGACTACTCCAGACGGAAGGGAATGATGCTTAATGAATGGAAAGAGCACTGATTTATTAAACTCACTATCTTTACAGTTGATATAAAACCCAACCACAGTAGCAAACAGATGGATCATGCCCTTGATCTTCCATGAGATTTAATCTCCAAAACATCCAGGTCAAAGAGAGTACATCTCATTTCCGTACAAGCAGCTTATTTAGAATACCTGAATATCATTACATGACTGGCAGGCAAAGAGTGATAAGTTCAGCAAACTCAAATCACAGTGCTTTCAAAACACGTAGTCATTGGTTATTTTCAGGGAAGGCATCGCTTCATTAACGTTTTGATCTAAACGATGATATTCCACTGTCCTGGAGCACAGGCCATCCCTCCATCTTCGGCTCTGCACCAGTAAGAAGATCTGAAAGAAAAATGGGACAACTTATAGCTGCTGTGCAGAAACATTCTGGGTTTGACAGACAAGCTTCACAGTGGTACTGACATCATGGTTTTACCCCCCATGCTGGCAAGGGCATTACTGTGGCAAAGACAACGCGTTTTTTAAATGCTTATATGAACAGCTCTCAGATAAATTCTCAAAATGCAACAGTCTTCAACATCTTCCCCTATAAAGAGTTGGCAATGCATATTACAAATAGGCCACAACAGAGTAAAGAAGGTTTTAGGTTTTTAGTTACCTTCTTTTCAGAGTCCTGCAAATCCTCAATCAAATCAGTGTTCTCCCCCAAAGATAAACACTAAACTTTCCTCATATCTAAAAGGTAATCTATGGTTTAATGAAACTTTGTGCATGCACCTCTATTGTGTCTAGTAGTCTGAAGCTCATTTTTAATGCTAGCAATATATTTTGGAATAACACCAGTCAGGCTATTTTTGAGACACAGAGAATTAGTTTGTACTGAAGAAAGATTTACCTGAAAATAGTAACTTAGTAGCTTCTCTGTGTAAAACTGGAAGCAGTATTAAACATTTTCTAATAGTTTGTACTTACACCCTCAGAATGTCTGTGACTATAAGGATTACCACAATTGTAACAAGAACATTACCACACCATTTGCAATCAAACCTCCCTTAATTTGTTGTTTTCCTGTGCAAAAAAAAAATTAATCATTCAGCCCCACTTGACTTGGCTCAGGTCTCCTTTATAGAACTCATGTTGTGCACTGCCAATGTCCATTACTGCACTGATTGATTATGATGTTACTAATTAACTCATTTTCTTATCATAAATGTTTGATTCAAGTTCATTTTCATTGTGCAGATAAAAATGACAGTATTGATATGCATTTGTGGTCAAAGATTTCATTCTTCAAAAAGCTAAGTTCCTCTTTTTAAAAATGTGTACAAGGAACGCCACTTTATTTTAAAGACTACAGCTGTTTGTCTCAAACTTTCAGAGCACACCTACCTTCCTCTTATTGTGATAGGTGACATAAACAACAGCTACTAAGAAGGCAACTACAACCAGATGAAAAAAAAAATGGCTGTCTTCTTCTTCATCCAACCCTGAGACAGAAACAGTTTTTATCTTCTCATCAAGGGTCTTGATCTCCTCATTGTAATTACTGATGGTGTCAGAGTTGTCATCTTCAGATATCTCTAGAAGGTCTGGATTGTATCTGGAATTCGGTGTCATTTCATAAGCATAGTCATCTCCATCTGACTCCATAGTTTCTTTTATAATGGGTGAGGAACTACTTAGTGTGTCTTTCAAATCTGTTAGAAGATCTTCTTCCTCAATTTTAGTATCTTCAGAAGCATCAACATCCACCTGTGATACTGGACTAGCAGGGACAACAGGTGACAAAGAGTCACCATTTGCCGTAGGTGGCCTTCCTGCAGTCACTGAATTGATTTCAGCAGTTGCTGGGAATGCCTCCTTTCTTGCTGAGGTTAAACTCTGCAAGCTGTCTGTCAAATTTTGGGATCTACTCAGCGTTTCATTCTCACTTGTAGAAGAAATATTTCTTGTAAGCAGATCTGCTTTCACAGGACCTGAGAAAAGGATGAGAAACAATCAGCACTATGCACAAGGCACTGACTTCTCCTCTGACAGAAAACTATTGCCACAAATTCCCTTCACAGACAAGAAATCATATGAAGAATATATGTCACACTGCAAACTTTTTAGCATTCACATGCAGAAATATATACTCCTGCACTTTGGCAACTTCCAAAGAAAAGTCTTGAGCGGGACAAGAACTAAAGGTTGGACGCACATGCCTTCCAGATTAGTGTGGCAAAGTGTCCCTGAAAAACTTAGCATGCCTGTTTTCCAGACATAAGAACTTCAAAGAGATGTCATCCTTCCCTCTGTGGAATCATGATGTCTTGCAGAATCATACATGATTAGCATTTTCTCCATCATCAAATTCTTCCTCCCACAGAATGAGCTAAGGTCTGCAAAGCAGGATGTTCTCAGGAAAGCTTTTCCAGCAGTTAAGCTTTTCATCTTTCACCACTGCATGTTTTACCAACAAAAAATGGGAAGATGCTGTGAAGTCACCTGCAGTCAGGATGCAAGGTCCCAGCACAGCTTCCCAGGCACTAATTTTTATTGAATTTGTAGATACTGAAACAGATTTCCAACCTTGTATTAACTCAAATTAAACTATTGAACCACAGGTTAAAAAGAAATGCTGCCCATGCTCCTGGAGGAAAGCCTTTTGTTGGCAGCAGTTATTGTAATGAAGTAAATCAGAAAGAGCACTGTAACAATGCACCCTCAGGCAAATTCAGCATCTCTCCAGTGCTGGGAGGGTTTTGCAGAGCTACATAAAAAATAAGGTGAGCATTAAATCCAGATGCAGAGCCCACTGTCCCTTTTCTCTATCCAAAGGACAGTAAAACAAGATGCAGAGAGAGTTTAATAGCCAATATTTTTAACCTAAAAATTAGCAAACTATTCATGTTTGCAGAACATCACTACCACATTCAAATCCAGAGGCACCTTAAAAAATGTAGAACTAATGTTAGACTTTCAGTCTGCATTTTCATTTAAACCAGGAAACTATACTTGCCTTGTATTTCGGCATGCCAAACTAATTTTTCATTTTACGAAAGCAGCAATACTTTCATTAAACACTTTCACAGGAAAGTTACAGACTCTAGAAATGAAGCATTCAGCCAACTGCTTGTGTCAGGTTACTTGTAAGTAAAATATTATAGAGGGGACACTGAATCACGTTATTCACGGAACTTGTGTATTTGCAGAGGTTCAGTTACGACAGAGCTCTTGTTTACACAGTGCACTTTTGCAGTATGAATTACTCTTTAACCAACTGTAAAACACAGAAGACTCAACCTATCTCACGTGAAGCAGACACCACGGTGCCTCTCTGCTGAAGTTCAAAGTTCAACCATTACACATCTAACACACTTCTTGTTGCTGAAAAACTACTGAATTATCATATCAACATTAACTTGTTTAGTTCTTATACAGGAAAGGTTTAGGGAATTCTGATCTCTCCTTAGGTTTAAGCCAGCTAGTTGCATATGGAGAGATAAATATGAGGAAAGGCAGTTGCAAGATAATTTAATATTTATAGCTACCTGGCATAGAGTGAGTGAGATCAACCTTACTGCTACCCTCCCCAAACAGACAAAAACTATTAGAGAGTAATAGCTAAACGGTTTGAAATACAAGCAAGTATATTTTACCTATAGAACTATATTGCATCTGGCCTCACCCTTCAAATTATTCTTGAATTCATTTTAACATGGAAGTTTTAGAAGGATGTATGCTTAAATGCAAGGGTCTCCCAGAGGCTATTGCTGCACCTTCAGACTGAGAAAGTGCAATTTCCTATTATTACTGAAATATGCTTTTGTTTTGTTTTGTTTCAATAGCAGCTGGAAGTTTAGCAGTTAAACCACAACTGATTTATGAGATTTACCCAAAACTATCTGGCATTATAAACGGTGGTTGCACTGTTTACAAATACACAACACTGTCAGATGATTTTAGATCTAGAGATGCCTCAGCTTTAGAAACACATACTAATGTTCAATCATGGTGACAGAATTAGCAACACAAATACCGCACATAAAAACCATGACATGGTTAAAACTCAATTCCAGGAAAACTGCTTTTAGAAAGAAAGTTGTTTCAAGACTCCTGAAGGTAAAAACTCTCTGTTTCCTACAGGTTTCTGCCCCAAATTCTTACTGCTTACCCATTACAGCAAGTGAAGGGCAACGAAAATAGAGCTGGTGTGGAGATATTGACTGACAAGCACAGAAGGAACTGATGGATCAAAGAGTTCCCCTTTGTTCCTTCACTAATTCCTTCCTCTTCCTTGCCCAGCCAGTATTCCATCCAAAACAAACTCACTGCCCCTGAAACACGCATTTCTTATTAGCCTTTGGTTACAGCCGTCTGTAGTTTTAAGGGGGAGAAAGAAAACACTTAACTAGGAGTCAACTTCCAAAATAACGTAAGTTCAATTTCTAGGGGAGGGGAGACTAAAACCAGGCACGAAGCCAGAATATTTAGAAAAAAAAGTCCCAAGTCTGATGAATGCAGTAACCAGCTGAACTGCTCTTCACAGCAACAAAAGCGGTGCACACCTGGCAGGCGGCCTCCCGCCCCCCGCCCGGGTGCTGCCCTTCCCCTGCCCACGGCCCAGCGCCCGCTGACCCCAACCCACCGCCAAACAGACGAGAGGCCGAGGCCAGGCCCGGTCACCTCAAGGCACGACTCGCGCCGGCCGAGGCCGCACAGCGCTCCAGGCCCAACCGAACAGATCGGTGACCGAGACCGGCGGGGCCGCCGCGCAGCGCCCACAGCCCGCAGCCAGCCCCCCCGCCCGGCCCCGCGGCGCTCACCGAAGGAATCCTGCCCGCGGGCCGCCAGAGCCCAGCCGCAGAGCAGCAGCAAGCACAGAGCGCAGCCCGTCGGGCCCCGCCGCCCGCTCCCGGCCGCCGCCATCTTGGCCCCCTCCGCAGACGTGGCGATGGCACCGCCCCTCGTGAGGCGGCCGCCCCAACGCACGGGCGGGAAGGCGTGGGGCGCGCGCAGGGCTGAGGGAGCGGGGCGGTGTCACAGAGCCGGGGAGCTGTGCCGTGGTCGTCATGGGATCGCTGACTCGTAGAGTCATACAGTTATGGAATCATCAAGGTTGGGAAACCTTTTGGGCCGTCCAGTCCAACCCTCCACCAGCATCCTCACTGTAACCCCCCCAAACCACATCACCCAGCGCCAGATCGCGGCGCCTCTTAAACCCCTCCGGGGGTGATGACTGCACCCTCCCTGGGCAGCCGGTGCAATGCCTGACCACCCCGACACCAAAAAGGTTTTTGCTAACATCTGATCTGAGTCCTCCAATCTCAGCTTTAGGCCGGTTCTGGTCCTTTCACTGCAGGCATCTGCCTGGGAGCTGACTGCACATGGTTCTTTTGGATCGGTGACGTCTGGGAGCGGTCCACTTCTCCCAGGAGGGCTGGGTTCAATGTCTGAGGCAAGGAACACACAGAAAGGGCTCCCGGGGTTCAGTGTCTGAGGCACGGAACACTCAGGAAGGCTCCCGGGAAGAGGGAAGTCGGCATTGCCCGGTTCAAGGGCTCTGGCCGAGGTGGCTCTGCAGTGTCTCACTGTCGCAATGGCATTGCCTCATCCTCGTGCACCGCAGCTCTTGCCATCTGCAGCCACGCGCGGCAACGGCCTACTCGTGAAAAAATACAAATACTAATGAACAGCCACTGAAATTGATCCAACTCGTAACTGCTCATTGCCCACACTTACTTGTTTATAAGAGAGGTAATTCACTTACTGAATTCTATAATAAAAAGACAAAAAGTCATGTTACCTTGTTCTATCCATGAGATAAACACGTGTAACTTGCAGTTGTCAGAGCTTAAACAACACTAAGAGCAGTGCCACGTCTGAATTTAATTCTACTAAGTATTTTTGGTTTGTGTGGTACAAAATATGCATCAAGATGTTGCCAGTCTTCTGGTGGAGCCACAAATGTAGATGAAATTGTTTTCACAATTAATATAAAGACAGAGTAAAAGATGACATTTCAATATTTTATTCAAGTCAGGTTTGGGTTTTCTTATCCATTTTTAGTAGTGTCAAGTACAGCATTTTGGGGTCTAGTTCCACACAAAATGGAAGACTCTCTAAAAATGTACCCATTTAGTTGCTAAAAAAAAAAAGTGGTAATAAAAGAAAACTCCATTTTAGAATTAGTGATGCAACTATGTGATTGCAGTTGCAGAGACTCTTTCCTGGTTATGTCCATTTTACAAGCTTTTCATCAGTGCAAGGGGAAGGAACCACAACATAGGACAGGCAGTACTCGCTGAGTCACATCAAACCTCCTCCACAAGGACTTGGACAAGGTGGACAACCTAAAGCATTCTGGAGACAGCAGTAGGTGTGGGATAACCAAGTAAGACAAACCATTGATGAAACACATATCTAAAAAAATAAATTTTAAAATCCCTTTTTCAGACAAGTTTGCACATTCCCTCATTGACTGAAACCTTAGGTGTCAGAACATTTTGCTTACACAATGAACAGTACAATATAGTGGTCTGCAATTCCCAGGTTTTACAACACATAAACACATTCCTTGTGCCATCAATATATTAGTAGAGGTAATCAACACCTTCCTTCTTCTTATCACATGGCAGTTGACAGATGTGATGAGCAATTATGCAAAGAAAAAAAGCTAGGATTTTTTATTTGTGATTTTGTCTCCACTTCTTTAACAACATCATTTTTAAAGCTTAGCTGTCTTTAACCAGGACTAGCAGGACAGATACGTAGCAACACTTGCACCCCAGACAAAACACTGAAAGGTACACTATTTTCTGAAGGTAGCTATGCTGTATTTTCAGATTAGCAATTGTGAAATCACTCCTTATGCTTCAAATTCCAATCCTAGACCAAGCTTGTGACCCCCTGCATTGACATTCTTGCCATCCAACAAAGCTGACAATGTCAGTTTGATACCTGCAAAATAGAGAAAAGGGAGAGAAAAGTCATCTTAAAACTTGGAATGAGCTTTATGTTCAGGAAGTGCCATGTCTGTTACTGCTTTAATTTATTGGGTAGCCAAGTTAATGGGATTTGGCAGCTGGCCTTGGAAGGACTGGGCATTTTAAAATAATTTGCAGATAAGAAATCTTTCTGAATTATGAAATTTATAGTAAACCATGATGATAGATTCTGTTTTTTATCACTCCGAGTAATTAAAGCTCTGAGCCAATTCACTGCTGCTGGTCTACTGATTAATCTAATTTTAGAGTCCAGAATTACAAAAATCTGGGACCTTGATACATACTCACCTTTCTAAATCACTTTAAAATCTGAGTATGAAAAAGCCCAAGCCCCATATGCTGTAATATCTCATGTCAATCTGCTCAGTATTCTGGCAGCAGATTTATTATACTACATTAAAAGCAATTTTGCAGCAGTAAGATTGTCCTCTTCCTGGACCAGGGGACCTTGAGAAAGTCACATTTTTAAAAAGAATAAATTCAGCAATAGGAAGCCTTTGAAATATTAAAAATTTAGTTACTTATCTGTGACACAAATAATTATAGACATATTTTATATCAACATGAAAGACTATTTGACTTTATCAGTGGACAATGGTCTCTAATAATTCTGCTTCCAACAGATATCCAAAATTAACAGAACAGTCCCAAGAAAAGTTCATCACTGGCTTGCCAAGCAAGAGCAATCTTACAAAACCCATCATACTTTATCACCAAAAAACTTCTGCTATATCGAGATTAAAGTATCACTTCATTGATTCTGACTTTTTTCTGTATAGACATACCTGGCTTTAAAGTCTGAGTGTATCCTAATCCAATCAGACTGGAGTTGTTCACTTTAGCCTTAAAGGGAAACAATGAAGCATTATTTAGTAATAAATAGTAAATTTAGCAGATAATTTAGTATCTTTGTTTAAATTCCTCCATGCCTGAGAATTATGCAACAGCTTTCAAACATGTAGGGATTTCAAGTTTTAAATTCCAAATCAATCTAGAGTTAATTTTTCTATAACTTAAATCCCAAATCTCAAAGAATCTACAGTCACTGTAGAAAAGAATTTATTAACATAATTTTTAATTTTTTCCAGACTGACACAAAAACAGTCTCAAAATAGTGCCCAGCAATATAATGAGACATTCTGTGTCTCTTATAAGGAAAATCCAATAGCTGCGCTCTCAGGCTGCCAAAACCAAAACAAACAGATCCATGTGCCAACTACACAGCACAGAACTGCATCAAGACCGTGCTCTGCTGATGGGAAGGCTGCTTTCCATTTCCATTACAAGCACTTAATTTCAAATGCATATAAATGTACATGCACAGGACTCACAGAAAAAGAGGCATCTGGGTCAATCTGATACTTGGCTGCTATTCCAAAGCGAGTGTTGCTATTTCCAGCTGTCCAAGCAAGATTCACAGCAGTTTCCAGTTTATCATTCACCTTCTGGTAAATGGAGCCACCAAATTCCGTTCCATCATTCCTGGAAGGAATGCATTAGTGTAGTTTTAAACAGCACCCCAAAACAATCAACTTTTATTTTTCCAGTAAGAGCTGTATTTGCACAACAGCCACTTACACCTCATTAAATATTCCTGTAACTAAGATAGAGCCATTAGGCCAGATTGGTTATGAAGTTATTTTTAGATGCTTCAATTCATTGTGAACTGTTATATTTCAACAAGTTCTGAAACAAAAAAAACCATGACAAACTATCAAAAATTAGACCAATGATGACAGCTTCCAATTTTCCCTTTCCTGTAGATGGGAGTCTTTGTAGTAGAGAGATTTATTTTTGCCTGCGTGTCTCCGAAATAATTATTTTCCCTGGCAAATGTCTCCTTGTGCCCTGAGAGGGCTGTGCCCCAGCCACAGAGCCCGAGTTATCCCAAAACTGCCATGTCAGCATGCTTTTACCAGACACAGAGGAACTGTATCACAAGTAAAGATGCCAACTTACTGTGCAAGCCTGTAAGCTTTTGCAAATGAATTCCATTTGCAACAGTCCTTATGGTACATCTGTGCTATGGTCTATGGAGTAGAAACAGAAATGGAACTAATTTTGCTTTGCAGAGAGCACTGACCCACTGCTGAATGATGAGTAGCATAACTTCCAATTACTGCTGCCCCTGATGTCACACAAGAATAAAGTGTGGTAAATAAAAGGCAAAACGTTAGAGCATGCAGATCATAAAAACAAGGCCAAAAGACTCCTAAAGGCCTTGCACTCCTCATAAACCTGTGAGCATCTGAATTTCCATTTTTGCTTATTTTCTTAAAGAGAGGATACAAACATATTGTAGAAAACAGGCTTTAAACCCCAGGAAGATGTGGGGTTATTTCTAACTATGAAATAATATGTTTCCAATTATTAGATTACACCAGAACTTTAGTGATTACAAAAAGGGGTAGATTTAGGATCGTTTCCCTTTTACCCCTTTGGTCTGATATTCTTTAGTTCATAACAGTTGCACAAACAGCAGTGATACGCCTATCTAAAAGTTCAAGCAATAGCAACAGCCTTTTAAATTGTTAGAGCAATTCTTCCAGAAAAACACTACAATACTTACTTCAGATAAGACTGAAGCTCACATTAACTGCATGTGCTTGGCTCTCAAGAAAAGGAGGGATTAAAAAGGACTGAGGAGAGCTGGTTACACAGGCAGATTTTGTGCAAGGTTCCCACACAGCTCTGTCTTGACCTGCAACATTAGGGGGGGGCGGTCTGAGCTATGCTTAAAAAATGAGGAAAGTCATATTTAAAACTAGAAATTATCCAGCCCTACCTCCTGTTTTTGTTATTAAAGAATAATAATAAAGTCAACCTCTTTTTAACTCTAATAGTAATAATAGCACTTTTTAACGCAGATAATAGCACTTCTTATGTAGATTGGAAAAAAAAATAAACAAACCACTAGCCCCCTATGAAAATTAATATATTAAGGCACCCTTAAGGAAAGTAACTTGCTAGAGTCCCCAGCTGGTTTGTGTAATGCCAGGAACAAAAAAACATGCTTCAAGCCCCACCTAGTTACATTATCTGCTCTGCCACAGCACCCCAGTGAAACACTGACCTGTGTAGATGTAACAACCAAGCAGCCTAGTGAGGGGAGCTCCACACATAACTTCTCCTGGGATTATATAAAAGCTCTGAAATGCATCAATCACCTAACTAATCTATTATTAACAATAAATAAGATTTCTATTTCATATATATATCTGTGGGTTTGTACGCTAACAGCAACTTGAGAAACAGACGCTCTGGAATACCACAAACAGATCTGAGCGCCTGCTGCTGTTATGAGCTTCTGCTGTTGCTTTAATTAAGAGTAATAATAACCACAGCATTTTAGAGTGAAAGCCAATAATACAATGTTTTGAACTGCTACAGCACAACTAAGTTGAGTGATTGCACTTGAATGACTAACTTCTAACTCCTGGGTGGAAGGGGATCCCGCATATTGTTTTGATGGAAGTTTTCTGCCCACATTTTTGTGCTTTGGCAATCCTTCAAACATACGGTCTGGGCTGTGGGGGTTCGATTGTTCTGTAAGGCAGCGGGAGCTTCCTAAACCAGATCGCTGCAAAACAGCATGAAACAGAACAGAAGACCTTTGAAGAATTAGCTCTAGGAAGGCAGAATTGTTCAGCCCCCAGATGGAAACAGCCTGGAATAGCTCTGCTACATGCAAAATATCCAATTACCCAAGGGCACGGAAAGGGAGGGCCAGGAGAATGGATTAGGGATTGCCTCATCTTAAAAAACTGTCTTTCCCAAAGGTACAAATTGCCTTTTGAGGAGGAACAGGAGACAGAGAAATTAAGGTTTTCATGGAATTTGATCCTCGTTTCCTACTGTTGATACATTCAGAAAGGACAAACACTTGCGTAAATAGATTATTAGAAGTTGCAATACCAAATAAACTTGTACACAATATCCCTTCCAGTACTAAAACAAACCCAGTCCCTGTCTCTTCCAGTCACTCTCTTTTGCCTGTTCTTGTTCATCCTCTGATTAACTCTTTCATCTGCACATCAAACCACTGTTTTGTTTGATGTTGACAGGTATAAAAGGAAAGCATTGCTTTTATTTCAGCTTTCACAAGGAGTATTTTTATAACTTTTACAATAATTTTTTATTGGATTCTAATAGTCCTTATCTGCTAGACAGACACTGGACCTTTGGGTGCTCAGTGAGTTCCAGTTCCTTCCATCATGCAGCCCCTCACCCACACAATTCAAAGAAAAGGTAATGCAGCTGAAAAAATACAGCTTGACATCTTTGATGAAGAATTAATTTCAAATTCACTATTCCCTTGTTCACCATTGCTGAACCTCTGACCCTTTCACTGTTTAGTAAGCAGCAAAATCATTCCAAATTCCTTTTTAGTGCCTGTCTGCCAGTACTTACACATTAGTATGAAGCTGGAATTCATCAGTCTTATAGCCAACAGCGAAGTTGCTCTGGGTTACTCTAGACTTTGCAGTCTCAAAAGTCATTTGGTAGCCTGCCAGCCACCCCTCGTAGCCAAGCACGAGAGCTCCACGTATTGAAGGACCCGCAATATCAAAATCCATGTCGCAGCCGATGTTGATGTGTTCCCTTTTGTACCCCGACTTAATTTTAGCACTCTTTTTCCTAAAAAGAAAAGAAAGATATATCTTTGCAAAGGTACAGCTGTAGGTAGCAATTCCATCATATCACTTACTTTAACTCAGTGTAATAGTTCCTGAAGACAATGTGTACATCCCTGGAGAGCCAAATGACATGTCATCTTCTTAGTGTTCACCTTTACAAAATCCCAAGTCAGCTACAGTGAATTCTTTGCAAATGAGCAATAAAATGTGGTGTGGTGCCTCACAAAGCACTTCTGGACTGTTTTCTGAAAAGCAGCTGCACACAGATGGGAAGTGACAAAACCATATCCTCATCTCCAACTGAGACGATGGGTTTGGAAGTTTGGTACATACAGGGAAGGAATGGAAACAGTAGAAGTTTGCAGATTTGCCACCAGAAGTCCACTTGCGTGCCTGTCCCAAGCAAACAATTTTTAGACAATCCTAATGAATTGGGTAATTTTATTTACTGCGACAGACATTAGGAAATCACTACTTTGTCTGCAGTTTCCTGAGGGAAAGCTCCTGCTGTGAAGCAAGCAGGCTGTTTCAGTGGCTCTGACATCCCCGTTTCTCCTTATGGGACTTTGTGAACTTTAATGGTCACAGCCATTTACAACCATCAGAAAGCTGCCAGGTCACAGCAGAAATAA
This sequence comes from Nicator chloris, assembly GCA_013400495.1. Taxonomy (NCBI): domain Eukaryota; kingdom Metazoa; phylum Chordata; class Aves; order Passeriformes; family Pycnonotidae; genus Nicator; species Nicator chloris. The sequence continues at coordinate 420,464 of WAAE01015860.1, read as the reverse complement.
CCTTTCCTGAGTCACCTGTTTATTTTTATACTATTGGTCAGGACAGTATTTTCTCATGTATCCTTAGCTTGATTTACATCAAGGGTGCAGACCCTCACAAGGCAAGAGAGTTATGTCTAATATATTCAGCTACTCTTATTTAAGATTTTTTCTTCTCTTTTTACAAGTGCCTTCTGTCTTTGACCAAATCTTTACAGAAATCTTTCTGGAAAAGTCAAGCTAATTTGAAATTTCAAATCACCCTTTCACATCAGCTAACAAAAACAATCTCCAAGAACAGTATCAGTGCTGTATCAGACCCACACAGAGACGGATCTCTTTTTTATTATTATTAGCTCAGATCCAGGAATTTCTTGTGTTTTGCAGAATCAGAAATAAAGTGCAGGAGTGCCAAAAGCACTCATCTGCAACTTCTGTGAAGGTCAGTGGTATCTCTATCACCAATGTCACAGGGACAGAGGTAAGAACACAGAGTGCTTCAAAAAATGACTTTACCTGCTGAAAGATTCATCACAGTCAGTAAGTAATAAGGAGGGGGAGAAGAAGTCTCATATTCAGACATGGTGCATCACTGTCAAACTAAGCCAGGTCACACCAGGACTGAATCTCACTCCATTTACCCACATTTACCAGTCCTCTCAAGGCAATCATAACTATAGTGTCTTTGAAGTGCCCAAGAAACAGTTCTAGACCTGTAACATCATTCTGGAACAAGGCTTTTCCTTTTAATTTCTCTAGGAACCCTACCAGTTAAGAATTATAAAAGTCTACTTGAGATTATTCTGATTAACAAAAATATCTCAGTAATCTAGAATTAGGAGTGGACTGAAGGCAGTTGACAATGCAGAACACTAAATCTAAAAGACAGGGTGAAAGCTCCCCTGGGACTATTACCCTGAGAGCCTGCAGTGCAGTATGCTGCTCTGGGAAGCTGATGTGACGAGTATTTTGACTTTCTGGCAGCATTGCTTGCACAAGATAATCAGGGGAAAAAAAATAAACCAACATCTAGACCTACAGCTGCTGCTTAATCCCTCTGGCCCACATAAAACATGCGTCCAATCACATGTCAGAAATACCCATCCACCACCAAGGCACAGTGTGGCCTGCAAGAATTTGGATGATAAATTCAGCTTGGGACAAGAGCCCAGTTCTGTGTCAACCTATCAGAGCTGTGGCCAACTGGCCCCTGGAGCTTGTTAAGCTTTGCATTTACAGCTGACTCGTTTAGTGCTTTTATTAAAGCAGCAGCTCATCCTCTGACATGGCCAGAAATATACAATGGAGCAAAACCATCACTTTTTCTTCACTCTCTAATTCTAACCATAATTTTCAAGCTATTGTGATTAAGTTTGCTTGCTCTAGTTAAGGATTAAAAAGGGATTATTGACACTAAGAATTAAGTGAGATGTACATGATTTTATCATACACAGGCTGATTATTATCTGTCTTGATATCTCAGGACAAAAAAATTAAAAATGCCTTTTTTGTCACTTTACCTTACTCACTTCTTACCCAGTGTTAGGAGAGAAGGTGGAGTCAAAGGTCAGCTTCAGGCCCCGTGCAAGCTGAACAGAAAAGAAATTCACTGGTTGGATTTCTAATTAGAGATTGGCATAAGTGAATTTGCAAATTGCTTTTTTGGAGGCAAAAATTACCTGATCTTCAAGAGTAATCTCAGTGCTTAGTGTGTTGTCGGTGTTCCACTTTTCTGTGAACATCAATCCATATTCCACCCATTTGTATTTTGTTTCCAAACTACCACTGACTTTGCTTGTTTCTGAGTTTGCTGAACCTGAGCTTGTAAATTCCTAAAAGAAAAAAAATAATTTATACGTATATGTATTTGTCAATATACTTATATGCAATCAGGCAAATGCTTATGCTTGTAGAATGTATCAGTCATTATAATTTGTTAAATATTAGTTCATATAAATACAAATATATTTATTTTTTAAATAAATAGACAGCAATGACAGAGCCACTGCAATGTTTCAGATTTCAGTGTGCTTCCAAACTCACCAGTCCATTTTCAGATCTTGTTTTCAAATCAAGCTTTATTAACCCAAAACCTAGAGAGTGAGTAAAAAATATGAATCATATATATGTTGATTTGAAAAGCATTTCTGATTTATTTCTTAAAACTTTCTTCAAAATCACCTGTAAACTATTAAATAGTTAAACCAAGGGCACAGTTATCAAACCATCTGTTTCTAAGAAGCAGCCTGTACTCACTTCAGATAGCACTTGACTGATGAATCCTATTGACCTCAGCAATATAATTGGGACCAAATTAGTTAATATTACTTCTATTCACAGTGAGCAGCAGTCTGTCCATGAGCAAGCCACTGCCATCAGTGATCCTGCTCATTAATACAAGGGCACAGCCAAAATACAGCACACAATTTTCTCTCAAAACCAACAACAGTGCTATGGGGAACAGGAAGAATTTTATCAAAAGAAAAGTAAGTTACCCTCCCTTTCCAAACAGCAAGGGCAATGTGAAGCTGTGATTCTGTGGATTCTAATGGAAATAATTGGAGTATTTCTCAGGGGAAAGTAACAAAATCCTAACGGTTTCAGGAATCAGGTAGACAGCAAAAGACCAAACTTATTCTGGCTTTATTTACCATATCCCTTGGTGAAAATATCTCTGGCAGATTTGCCCAGGTCAGCATAAGCAGGTGGGACAGCCATTTTCTGGAAAGGAAAATTTAGGAAATAAAAAAAGGGAACTATATTGTTCAGAAACTTACTTAATTCACTTAAGTAACAAGAATCTTAGCCCATTTCAGCCCCTTTCATTTTGTATCCCCCACCCTCCACTTAAATACAGCCTGAAGAAAGCAGCTATTGCAGACAGTGTGATTTCATTTTGCTTGGGAGCCAGCAGCAGCAATGACCATGTAGTTGCCACTGAGGATATGAAACAGGCTGAAAAGCAAATATATATTTAAAGAAAAGGAACTTTCTATATGCCTTATCAAAGAGTTAACTGTTGTTTCCTTATCAGTGTAACTGCATGAACAAACTTGTGGTTTTTTCAAACCATTTCTTGGAAATGTTTCTCTTGTTTCTCGCAATGGATCTCTGCATTCTGATGTAAAGCGTTAGGGCCCCAACTCATTCACTAAGAAAATGTAACCAGAACAAGCATCTGCCATCAGGAACATCTCTCTTCCCCTAAGTCAGAACAGCAAATGGATAACATTTATGTCAGCAAAACCAATTAATGGTCATTCTTATGCTTCAGCTTTCTTTGACTTTGCTATTACTATTAATGGGTTGTCTCCTTAGACATTGACCTTTAAGTGTTTCTCTGTGCACCTGGGAAAAATTATCTTGCTGAGAAAAATTCAGACTGAGGGAGGCCACTCTGTGAAGTCAGGCCATGGGGAGGGCAGCCACAACCCAACTTCAGCAGCAAAATGCAGACTGGAGCTCCCTGCAAAGGCACAGCCCAGTGGTGGGGACACTGCAGGGGCAGCTTTCTCCACTGTGTTTTGTTTCTTAGGGATTTCCACACTGCTGTGGAAGTCCTCACTTTCCCATCCTCAGTAGGCCCTGATGTTCTTAGTTCAGTGGCCTCATGCAAAAGAGATAAATGCATCCCATTTTCTCAGCCTCTGGGAAAACTGTCTCACCATATGCAGAGGAGAAAATAGGATCCTGAGAGGAACAAACCAAGTAAATCACCTTTTTCATCCAAGTACAATAATTTCTACTCCCTTATTCAAATAAAGTCATTTCTTTAGGGGAAACAGAGTCAAGCTATCTGAAATGGTGCACATCTTCTGTCTCTGTAGACAAGATTTCCAAATTCTACACAGCAAAGGAGATAAATCATACTTATAAAGCTAATCCTCCTGATACCAGATGTTGCACTAAAATTCCACATTCACAAACTTTTTGGCTATTCAAAAGTAATAAGCAGTTTACAACATATGCATGCAAATGCTTAAAAAACTGCCTGACTGCAGAGTATTCAATGTTAGCAGAAAACTAGTCCTTTAAATTCCACACAAACCTACTGGCTCTGAACACAAGGGTGCTTTAATATCTCTCTGGCTGCAGACTGGGATGCAGTTCTCAGGCAAGCTCATCACCCCATGAAGATCAGATAGGGACTTTCAGCAGTCACTCGGTGCCTCAAGCACTTTAAACAACAAGCTGGTGCCTGTTAAAGCAGGATATTGCTACTGCATAAAGGAAGAATTCCTATCCTAGAGGGAACAAAACAGATCTGGTGGCTAAACAAAAGACAACAGTTTTTTCAGAACATAAAGTAGGATACAAGGGCACATGCTATGATGTAGCTTAAGTTGCAGACTACTTGGGTGAGTGTCATTTTTTTCCAGTTATAGTCCAGTATTAAAATGCATCCCCAAATACACAGCCAGCTAAAGAGTTAAAATAATTTTTTAAAATTCATATTCCAAAGCAGTTTTAGCTGTTTGTATTGGACCTAAATTTCTCTGCTTGGGTTTGTTTTGTGAAGACATAAAAGCAGGGATTTAATGTTTATACACAAATTCAGCCTTAAAAAGGGGGAAGAAAAAGGGAAAAAAACCCCAAAAACTAAGCAGAAAAAAACCCTAAGAAAGTATTATCATACTTGTGTGAGTAATTCCTCTGTTCCTCATTGAAGTCACTAGAAGTAGATACAATGCCCTGCTTGGAAATCACCACCCAAAGTCAGGCAGCACTCAGGAGAGGGATGGCAGGAGTCACTAAGAGCTGTCTGTGTACAGCAAATGCTTCTGCCTTGCCAGAGCAGCCCAGCCCCATGAGAACCCTCTGATGGATACTGCCATTTAGCATCATGAAAAATTAAAAATACTACAAATCTCTACACTTGAAAAATCAAATAAGGATTGCTTTGAAAGATAATGCACCACTGCCAGTTGCATCTTGGAATCTATCAGATCTATTTTATCAACAGTTCCTTTGAGTCACTTCATAAAATCAAATTTTTTTCTTCATATATGAATGCTGTAGGCTTTTGGGTTGGATTTTCTCAGTCATGTTTTTCGCTTCTCCAAACCCATGAAGCCAAGTTTTGTTCTTTGATGCCTGTGTATCCCCCCTGGATGTGGCCAGGCTCATCAGGTGCATGAGCTGTGCCAGGCTGCTCCACTGCTGCAGTCTGGGCCCAGAACAGTGGGAGACACGAGAGCTCCACTTAGACAATTACTATAATTAGGGGACAATACTGAAAGCCAAATCCCTGCTGGTTGTAAGGTAAATCATATATAACACACAGAGCAAGGTGTTTAAAATTGCTGAGTGTGGGACAATGCTAGGAGCTGTGTACTTGGTGGTTAACCTTGCTGTTGTCAGCAAGAACAAAACGAAAATAATTATTTCTGTTTGCACTGGCTAATAAGAAGCCTCTTGTTTAACAGATGGAAAACAAAACTGATTACATCCTGTGCGAGTACAGGTTGTAAGACAAGCATGCTTAGCAGGGATTCAAACTCTTAAAGGATCAAGGACTGGCTGTGGCCAAGTGCCCTTGCTTTTCACCAGTGGGATCCCTGCACATTAACTCAGATTAGGTTTGGACTGAAATGAATTCACTGCTTTTATCCTTGTCCAACTGTGCAAATAGCTCAGTGTGACTATGGACCTTGACACCCCCACAGAGCAGGCCAAGCAGAGTATCTGTAACGTGTTCTAAGTGGGAAAATATTTTGGTTTTCTTGAGTAAGAAACACCATTGCACAAGTGATGGCTGAAGAAAACCTGAACTGGGGAGGAGTAAGCTCCAAGTGCTGCTGTGAGCATACCTCCAAGAATGCCTGATTTATAAGTGCCACAGGGAGAAAATCAGGAGCTCTCTTTGGATCCGCAGGACCCAAAAGACAGCCCCAGTGAAGATTTCATTATAGCAGGCCAAATTTGAATATTTTCCAGTGTCACAGATGGCGTAGTTTTCAGTCTCTGATACAGTTCTGGGCAATTAAATCAAATTCAGTCCAAAAAGTAGCAAACCCACAGGGTGCACTGGCAAATACAAGGATTGGCTGCAACCAAAGGAAAACTCATCTCTGCTTGATAACTGTCATACATGCCTAGGTTAAAGCTTCCCTGCACATATTTATCAGGTTTATGATATTTACACGGGGAAAGAAACAATCTAAAAATTTAAAGAATCAAATCCATTATAAGAATAAAATTCCCATGAAGACAATGGAAGTCTACCAGATTGAAGGCCAAGAAAGTTAAAAGGTTGGATTTATCCTTATCTAGCCACATTTTTCCCAATAAATCTGAACTCATGAACCATTTCTTGATGGTACCAGTAGTTCTGAACATTCCAGCTCCCTGTCTCCACAAGCATGAAAAGATGCTGCTTGCAGGGTGGACACGTTACAGCTGCTGGGAACAGCTGGGAGGGACAGACAGCATTGGGTTATGTGACCAGGTACAGTCTGTCTGCATGAGGAAAAACCCACATGAGGGTCTTTTCTCTCAAGGTTAAAAAGAATACTAATTTATTTGTCATTTATCTCCTTCATTAAAGGAAAAATTATTCCTTGGGATGAAGCGGCTTTTAGGTGCCTTTCTGGACCTCCAGCCTGGGCAGTGTCATTTCCCAGCCAATGTCTGTTGTGTCAATACACCACAAAGGATGGGGCTTTGCTCTCAGACAGGGCAGGGCCCAGCTCCCTCCATGTCCCATGGCTGGCTGGAGGCATCAGCTCCACTTGGCACTTGTCCCTGTACAACACCCCAGGCTCCCAGGGGAGCTCGGTGCTGCCTCCACGCTTTGGGTTTTATGGTCCAGATCCCAAATCCCTTCAAGTCATGCCCGCAGCCTGCTTCAGATCAGGTTCAGCAGCCTCATTGTGCAGAGATTTAAGAATACACTTATCCATAAATTCATGCACAGTCACACAGAGGTCAAACATCAAGCTGAGCACATTCACCAGGCTGTTGAGAAGCCAGTAAAAGCACATGGTTTCTAAGTACTCGGCATTATTAGACACAACACTTAACAACACTTTTTGTCCCACCTTGCTACTGTGCCAACATCATATAATCCATGCACCATTATGACTCAAAATTTAAGATTGGGAGTCCACAATTTCTTTTGTTGCAGGCATTATAAAGATGTGCAGCATCCCTGTGACACTGACAGGATCCCAGCCTTCCTGCTGGAGCTTTGCTCTGGAACTGCATGCATGATGGAGCAGATCTAAAGAAGGGTTTATGCAGTACCTCTGTAGCTCAATAAACAGAGGAGCATAAAGGAAATAAACCCCTTAAAAGCAAATGTAAATATTATTATTTAGGCTATATTAATTATGGAATTAAAGAAAGAGACAGCCTGCTCTTAATTGTATGGGTATACATTAAGAACTGCAGCGTTGTATGGCAACCCCTTATTAAACTATCACATATAAGTATCATTTAAATGAACTTGGGTGATGTCACAGCTTGCTGTAGCTACTGTAGTTACTAAACTGCAAGGGAAGAACACAGAACCACAGTCGCCACATGCTAAATTAAACTTTCTGTTAAATAGTTACAGAGGAGTAGAAGAGCAGTGCTGCTGTCCCACCCCGTGCCACCAGCATGGCAGGGCCCAGGCCAGCGCACGCCCCGGCAGCACACTCAGGAAGGGACATGTCCCTTGCTCCCAGCCCCACTGCAGGAACACCCAGCACCAGATCAATGGGGATGAGTAATTAAAATGGAATTTTGTCTTCCAGCGCAATGTGACAGCTCACACAGAAGAGGAGCATCTGCTACACCAGTGCATGTTTTCCCCTACCTGCAGCAGATGCCAAGCCCACGAGGGCCTGAGCTGTGCGTTCTGCCTCCATCCCAACAGTGCCCGGGCTGGGGGGGCATCCTCCTGCTGCTACAGCAGCCAAGAGCGATGTCCCCCACACCTTCACATCCTCACACACACACCCGAAAATATGGGCAGGAAGAAAAGGTGGATCAGCAAAAACCTTTGATGGAGAGTGCTGGGGGGAGGCATTATCTGGAATGTCATTGCAATAGTCCAAAAGCCCATTTCTCACAAAAATTCATAGGTGAAATGTCATAAGAAAGGTGATTATTCAACCATCCACTGCACCCAACAAAACCAACTGCAACACACCTCTATTCTCACTAAGCCATCTGAGAAACAAGCTGGGATCTGTTTCTGCTGGAATCACTATAAATATTCCCCAGAGACACAACCCTGCATTGGTCACTGATGATGAGTCAGCTCCACTCCATTTTCTGAAAATTCTGTTACCCTTCTTTTTTTTTTTTTGCAAATACCTAAAGACTGAATGACTCCAAGACTTTTCCCCCCCTCCAGCAAGAGTTGTTCCCAGCAAGGGCTGTGACAAGGCAGAATCGTGGCAGCTGCTGCTTGCCCCACAGTGCTAGGTACAGGAGGGGAAAGCAGAGACATGGGGATTTTTAGACTGACAGTATTCCCCACAAGTAAAAAGCTACATTCTGAGAATAAGAAGAATAAAATGGAAGAAGACATCAGTTTGGCTGCTTGGTTTGAGGCTTAGGGTTTTGGTACATATCAGAATGAATTTGCCAACCCGCAAGAAGGATCCCGGGGGTGCGGAGGAGCGAGGTGAAAGGGATGTCAGAGCCAAGGCGGTGCTAAACCCGGGCAGGTACAGCCACCTTCGACCTTTGCTTCCCGGGAAGGAGCAGAACGATCCCTATTGCTGAAGCGCTCGTCAGGAGCCGCACGCCCGCCGTGGCCCAGTGACCTTTCCGCTCCCGTCACGGGGCCAGCGCCCGGTTCATTGAGCTCGGCCTCCGCGCCGCGGCCGGCGGCATCCCGGGATGCGGCGCCGGGACCCCGCCGCGCCCGCCGTCCCGCCACCCGCGATGTCCCGGCCACCCGCGCCTCCCCAGCAGGCCCCCGTGTCGCAATGCCCGGCATTACGTAAGGACACAGTTTTATCCCCGTTCCGACACTCCGCGGGCGGACGAACCCCCCCGGGGCGCCGCGGGCTCCCCCCGCTCCCACACGTCACCCGTGACCGGGGTCCCGCCGCCCGCATCGCCCCGCCGCTCGGAGGGGGCGGCCCGGGACCCCCGCCCGGGAGAGCCCTACCTGACCCCGCCGCGGCGGCAGCTGCGCGCTCCGCTCCGCCTCGGCCTCCTCCGGCGGCGGCTGCCCCTGCCCGGTGCCTCCCCGGGCTCTGCGACGGCGGNGCCGGGCAGCGCCGCGCCCCAGCCGCGCCCGCGCAAGGGACCGCACCGGGGACCGGCCCCGGCGGCGGCATCCGCGAGATGCACCAGCAGCAGCCCCGGTACGGCCCAGGACACCTGCAGCCGCCTGGGTACCAGAATCCCCAGCTCTGCGGGAAATGTGGCGAGGTGACTTTTAAAGGGCCCTTCCAACCCAAACTATACTGGTTCGATGAAAGTCCCCATTCAGTCTGAATTAGCTAAATTAGAACTACCTAGAATTCAATTTAGAATTTAATTCTAACTCCCCACCTTGTTAAAATTTCCATTCCCCATATTCTGGTTGAGGCAAGAGTGGTGGGAAAGGAGGAAGGGAGAATTTGAAAGAGGATCTGTGAGGTGGTGAGGCTGTGTGTGATAACTGGTGAGTGTCCAAAGGAGCTGTCAGAGGGCCAGGGGTCAGCGAGGTAGCAAGCCTGCCCCCGTGGGGACTGCCTGCGGGGCGTGGGAAGGCTTTCATGAATTAGGGAGCTGACGTCTTTCTTAGCTCTCCCTCAGACACATGAATCAGCCCTCACAGCTTACTCTCCCGGTGACAAAAGGTCAAGGCAGGGAGTGCTCTCCTCTCAGAGGGGAACAGAGGTGGAGCTGGGCCACTTTCAGGATGAGATATAAACCCAGCCCTGCACTGTTGGAGGTCCCTGGGACACTCAGAGCATCACCCACAAGATAAACAGCCAGGAAACTGCTGATGGTCTGCTGGTCACCCTTCCGCCCCCTCCACGCAAGGGATGTCTGTGTTAAAAAAAGAATTATTACTGAGAGTTTACATCCCACCCACGGGAACGTTGGTTTGTTTGGTTTTTTTTTTTTTTTTAAGTAGTTCTTTCCCACTCTTTCTCCCTTGAACAGTGGGAATGGATGGTGAGAGGAGGCAGTTCCCCTGCTTGTGCTCTTACCTGGCTCATGCCTTTGCTTTCCCAACAGCATTTCTCTGAAGGGCACCACTCCCACAGCCGTGGCAGGGCTGTACCCCAGGCAGGTGAGTAGTGCCTGTCCCAGCACAGCCTGGGAGCAAGGATGGAGTCATCCAGCCGAGCACACACACAGCACTTGGGAGCTTTGGTCAGGGTTCAAACTAAATAAACCCTGTAAGGAACTTAATGTTGAACTGAGGGGTATAAATGAAGTGGCTTGTGGAATTTAGTGGGATCTCAGGAATTTCTTGGCATGACAGGGTGGTAGAGGGGAAAGTATTGTATTTAGCCACATATTGCCCTTAGAAAGACAGCTGAGGCAGCAAAGGCTGAAGGAATTGTGCTGGATACCAAATCCACATTAAAATAAAGTGTGCAGCCTGCCACCAGGGTAGCAACACATGGGAAAAAAAAAATTAGGTCTCTTTCAAATTTGGAAAGTTCTTCTAACCACAGTCATTTTGTTGATCCAGGCACCACTACGGGTGTGGGTGTTGTAATCAGAGCACTGAGTTGCAGTCAGGGTGAAGTGTCAGCTCTCAACACCCTCTCAGTTGTCCCTCTGGCAGCAGCTGGTGCCTTCCCTCTTTTCCTGCATCCTGGGGCTTGTCAAAGCCTGCCCTGGATTTCACTCACTGTCTCATGAAAAAACGTAGCCCAAGCAAAAAAACGGTGGGCAGCTTTGTGCTGGAGCACATTGAACCTCCTCCTCCAGGAGTCAGAGGAGCAAGGGAAGTGAGGGGGCTGCCAGTGCAGAGGCAGGACCCCGGAGAGGAGCAGGGGCACAGGACATTCCCCATTATCCCTTTGGCTCAGTCACAAGGGTGCACTTTCACCCTGAGCAGCAGCTCCTCAACCTGCCCGTGCCAAAGTGCAGCCTCAGCTCTTTGCCCTCTGCAAAGGTAAATCTGACAGTAATGAGTGTGATTTGTGAGCACTGTGTCCCAGCCTTGCTGCCTCCCCTTGCATCACCCTGCTGCTGCCCGAGCTTATCAAATATATTCTTTTATTACCTCTGGGCATAAAGAAGTATTTTATTACTTGCAGACATGCAGAGGTTGCAGCCTGTTCCCTACAGCTTTTCTCTGAGCAGCCAGACCATGAAGAAACCAGCCCAGCCCCTGCCCCACATTTAGCCCTGCCAGCCCTGCAGGCACCCCCAGCGTTATTGGGAGCTCCTTGGAGTATCATTGGCTGAGATTAATTTTCACAGGCTGCCCCTGCAATAGAGTCTGAGTACACAGGATCATGGAATCATGGAATTGTTTAGATTGGAAAATGTTGGGAAGGATAAAAGTTTGATAGAAAAAGTTTTACAGCTATAGAAGCAAGTTTTGATATATAGAACAGACATGTTTTTGAGGGCAAAGGTTGAACTAAGCTGTTTACTGGGTAACTGAAAAGACAAAGGTGATAATAAGGCAGATAATTGAGAGCAATAGGCTCGTCAGACTGCGAACAGAACATGTTTTTTACCAAGTAAATGAGTCTCAGGAATAACCTAGGCAAATGTAAGACATCTTTTATCAGGTTTAAGGATATTCCACTGCAGGAGAACAGAAAAACAACTTTAAGCTTAAACTGTAACATACTAACTCTTGTGATTGGATAGTTACTAACATCATATAGAAATTTAAGGGCTGTGGTAGGCTATGTGCTAATGGTAAAAGTATCCTGTTTTATACTGATTGGTTGTTATGTATTAAGATATTCAGTAAAGAAAATATATAATACATTGTATTTAGAACTAAGGGGTCTTCAGGCATGCCTAACAAGCTGTGGCTGGGAGCTTGCTATGCAAGGCTCTGTCACCCACAACCCAAAACTGCTGTAACATCACCTATGCAATAAATAGCATTTAAAGAGCAGCCTGAAGTCCAAACATCCTTCGTAGACACATCTTCTACAGGAAAAGACCTTGAAGATCATCAAGTTCAACTGTTAACCCAGCATTGCCAAGTCCACAACTAAACCATGTCACATGCTACACAATTTTAAATCCCTCCAGGAGCTGATGCTGCAGGTGGACCAAGAATGAGCAGAGGGAGAAAATGTTTAGTATCTGTGAGAGATAATTTTTCATTAATTTCTAGAACATGCATCTACCAAAAGATGGCAGCAAATCTCCTCATATGGAGTTGGGCACCAGTGTCATCTGCTCTCTTGGGCTCTATATTTCCTACAGGTTATGAACTGTAGGTTATCCTGGGGAGTGCCAGAAGAACAAGAGGATTACACCAGATGTTCTCAACAGAGAAGATCTGTGCTTGTGACTTCAGTTTAAATTTTACAAATTCCTTCTAAAATATAAAAAATCTCCAAAATGCTCTAAATGTCAGTTCTCTCTTTTATTCTGGCAGTTCTTAGGCTTTTGGTAATGCTACAGCTTAATTTTTTTTAACATGGAACATAGGGAATGCATCATAATAGATTTGACTAACAATAATTCCACAAATATTTCACATACAAGCTCTGTTTAAATGTTTCTTTTCCATCACAAACTTTAGGTCTTGAGCACTCAGAGCAGGTTTTGTTGGAGAAATGTGGAATTGTCCCATCTTTCATTCTATGAATCTGCATGTCTGTCACAGAGGATTATTTTTAACCTCTGTTCTGCATCACTAATGGATATAGCTGTGACCCTGGTTCTGATACTATTTGTACCTAATTCACTGGGAGTAAATCCAAGTCAGTAGAGTCACTGCAGGTACCAAAATGTGAGCTCTGCTCAGCTCAGGTGACAGTCCTGGGGCTGGGCTTGCAGCAGCTGTGCCCTGTGCTCCCCTGCCAGGGCACAGCTTTACAGAGCAAAACACAAAACAAGTGTTTTATTCACGAGTTAGCGGTGGGAGGCATGGAAGGATCAGCCCTTCTGCATTTCAAAGTATGCTTCTGATTCAATTTCTTAATAAAAATGGGACCAGTAAATAGTATTTTCATTAATCACTTTTACATAGCCAAATTGTGCAAAACTGTCATTTCCTCCAAAAATAGCTTGCCTGCCTAAAATAAAGCTGTGGGAAAAAATTTGCAGCTTGTGAATTCTACATGAACAACTAAGTCTAATTCAACTGCAGTTTCATTCATATCACAGAACATGTTTGAACAGCAGAAAAATTCATTAGCCAGAGATCCAAGATGTATTTGTTCAATAAAGTTTGATTTGGCTCTCTTTAATAACAAAAATGTTTTCAGCTTGTTAACCTGCATGGAATCCATTCATAATCAGTCAAGAACGTGCTGATGGAATCATGAAATAAGCAAGGATGCCTCGCTGCTGGGTATCACAGTATGTAAACATCTCTTCATGCCTCTGACACACATAAACTCAACCCAGGCTGTGTTGCTCGGAGCCCAGCCCTCGCTGCCTGCTGTGCCCATGTCAGAGACAGGTTGTTTCCACTGCAGAAAACCCTGCTCTGGGGATGCTTACACAGCTCTGATGCTCCACGGAGCATCTCTGTGTCAGAATAAACCATTTTTACCTGGGCCAGCGTAAGCGGGCTGCTGCTGGTCTCTACAAACGAGCATTAGCAGCTATTTGCCACCAGCAGCACAGCCCTCTCACAGCCACCCATGTCACTGCTCCCTCCTCCCCCGTTCTCTCAATGTGACACAAATATCTTTAAAACTCTTTAAAATAGTTGTGTCGTTTTGACTGATTATTTTCACAAAACACAGTATGGACCGGCTAATCATGCAGGTTATCCTTGAGGATCCATAACCTCTGTGCCAAGCAGCCAAGAGCGTGGCCACGCCAGCCAGCCCGGCTGCAGCCGGGACAGGCTGAAGCCACCGCGGCTTCACACAGGATGGGGGACGAGCTCTGGGCTCAGCTCAGAAAGGTCCTTGGTTCTTCCTGTTCCCGTTTGTCCTCTCTACCACCTGCCTGGAGGTTCCAGGCATTGTTCAGCTACTTAATCAAGACATGGCCCCACAGAAGGCTGTGTTCTGCCCTAGCCAGATAAATCAGCTGAGAGCCTGGTTTTCCCCAGCACAGCAGGCTCAGTCCTTCATGATGCTGAAAAAACACTAGAGATGATGCTGAAGGGAAAAGAGGTGATTAATGGAATTCTGTGAATGGATGCTGATCAGCACGTTTCTGGGGTGAGAGAGCCCTGTTCAGGCTTCTGTCCTGGCTGCACCCAAACATCCTTCATCAACACGGTGGGGTGAGCTCTGGCAAGAGAGTAAACCCTGGTTCAAAACACTGAAGAAAGGATTATTACCATTTATCTCCTGAAGTAGCACCAGGCAGGCTGAGCAGTGCTGGGCACCTCTGACCAGTGTGCTACCCCTGTACTGTGCCTCACAGCCTGCAGCAGGCTTGGGACTGGCGGGAGTGGGGGACACTCGGGTGTGAGCAGTCCAGAGAGGGCTGGATTGATTTTTGAGGAAGAAAGCCAAAAAGTAGAATACAAAAGGGGGAGGCAATAGAAGCTAAACTCCCACAGCTCCTTTTGATCTTGGAAAATAACAAAGAGATTGACCTGACATTATTACACCCTTTGCTCTCTCCCTCTGGGTTATGTTTTTATTTCCCAGAACCAGTAATGATCAAAGCCAAGAGCCCCTCCATCGCTGTATATTTTCCTTTTCACTCCAAACAAAAGTTGCAAAGGCTGCAACACTTTCTCTCACGCCTGTCCTGGACCAGTGGTCTGCTTCAAACAGAGCTGTTCACACTGCGGGGCAAAAAAGCCCCACCCAGGCAGGGGAGGCAGAAAGTGATACACCCCTCCTGGTGGGGTGCAGCCTGTCAAAACAGATATCACGGCTTTTACAACCAGAATTGTTTGGGGAGGGGCGGAAATTCGATATGTCACGTAAGGCTGGAGTAGAAGTCTCCTTGAGGCCAGAGCATGGACAATACATACACAGGCAGATAGTGATGGTTTTAGACTAAAAGAGGAGAGCATTGGATTAGATGTTAGGAAATAATTCTTCCCTGTGAGGGTGGTGAAGCACTGGCATGATACATGGTTACACGTGTAGATGTATCAATTTCTAGGCGTGTCCAGCACTTCTTAGAAATAGCGAGAGGGCTGATCAAAGGTGTTCGGAAAAGCAAAAGGTTTTAATAGAAATAGAAAATAGCACACAATACAGAAACAAAGAAAAGGAGAGCATAGTACAGAGAAACCCTTTGCACCAGCTAAGACACCTTGAAAAGCCCTTGGCTTCTTTTGCACCTGCATAAATACTTAATGTTTTAGGGGGGACAACTTGGCCCACTGCCAGAAGAAGCACCTACAGGCTTTAAGAAACATTTCCAAAGCCCAAGCAGTGCTCCTGTGCTGGCACCAGGCCAACCACGGTGAGAGAAACATGGAAAGTTCTGGTGCTTCTCTATAAAAGTCAGGGGTGTCACTGAAACATCTTTTCCTCGTTTGGAAACATTTGTTATGTTGCCGCGAGCAGCTGTGGCTACCCCATCCCTGAGACTGTCCACGGCCAGGTTGGACAGAGCTTGGAGCAACCTGGGATAGGGGCAGGTGCTCCTGCCCATGGCAGGGAGTGTGAAGCCTTTAAGAGACCTTCCAATCCAAACCATTCTACGATTTGATGACATCTATAACCACAGGGAAGTGGTGAGTGGGGCAGACACATCAACTGTGCCATCATGGAAAGGAGCTGTTCCTGCAGGTACTGAAGAGATCTTACAGTCATAGAACCATTTAGGCTGGAAAAGACCCTTAAGATCATCAAGTCCAACTGCACCTAACCCAGCCCTTCCATGAATTCTTCTTCAGAGAAAAAAGAAGAGAAGAAAGAAGCTGAAGTCATGACCTCCTAGCATACATTTTTCTGTGTGTATTGAAGAATGTGTCAGCCTTCTTCACTTCTCAGAAAAAAATCAAACCCAAAATTACCACAGGCCACAGTATTTTCTAAATATCACTATTATCTTGTCTTGCAAGTAACACTAGTGAAGCAGTGAAGATATGGTGTGGCAGATAAATAGGTGATAAACGCATGCCAAGCAAAACATTATTTGTAGGCTATTTAAATTCAGGAAGCATTGGTATTAATCTGGCAGATAAGTTTCTACGTTGTGGTTACAGAGCTGCAGACACAATTATTAGCTGTTATGTTGTCTAACACATCTTTTACTTGTCCAGGACCAGACTGCTGAAAAGAATTGAAAAAAAAGTCATTGAGCCACTGGAAAAAAAAATCAATTGAGTAAGGGTCAAGCAGTGGAAGCTGCAGTGCTGGGCAAGAGGACTCAGTGAAGGAAGAAGCTACCAGGACTCATTGCTGACTGCCAGCATAATCATGGCAGGAAGATTCATGGCCATGTAAATTGTCAAGGAAAATTCACCATGGCAAACAAGAGCTTCTGGAGCTGAGGGCTTGCTTGTTTCTGCCATCTTCACAAAAGGAGTTTAAGCACTGCAACATTTCTAGAAATAAACAGAAACTTTGCAGCAAAATATTCACACTGGATTGATTTTTCACAAAAAAAAAAAAAAAAAAAA
>WAAE01015860.1:366657-403792 GCA_013400495.1 Nicator chloris | reverse complement strand
GGGGGGGGGTGGGAATGGTCCAGCTCTATTTAAATGATTATTTAATCAGGTCATATTTAGCTTACCTGATCAAATAATCTTGCAAATACAGATGTGTAACAATCTTTTGTTAAAAAAAAAAAAAAAAATAAAAAAAAAAAAAAAAACTAAGAACATTTGTTCTTCAGCTGCAGTATTTATTCTGTGCAGTTAAACCAAAGGCATGAGATCAAATCTAAATGTGGTTGGGTTATGTGTGAGCATCCCAGCCTGAAATGCAGCTGTAGCTGCAGTAGCCAATGAAACAGGACATGTGGGTTTAGACTACAGTTCTTTAAATTCCTCCAGGTAAAACTGGGTGTACAGAAAACTTCTCTAAGCATTGTGACAACTTGTTTCTACTGTTGCTGAGTAGATACAACTGGGATTAGCACTGAAGGAGACAGTGGAAATCACGATTGGACTTGGAAAATAGAATAATTTAACCTATTTATGTAGTGTAATAAATAGGGTCCATTACATCATTGCATATCCTCAATAGGATAGACACAGCCCTGCAGCTTTTCCCTTTGAGCATCTTCTTCCCATGGGAGCAAGGGGAATCCCTGGTTCAGGGAAGAACAGCCCTTGGCAATGAGCTGCATTTCCCCTCAGTACTGCAGAGAAGCAAAGCCCCCATGGAGAGGGACAAAGGGGACCAGTGGGTCCTTCCCACCTCACTGAGGGTTTAGACCCGTCCTTGGCATTATACAGCAATAGCCAGAGTTCTCATCTCCATTCCAAAATGTATGGGTTTTCCTGTTCAAAAAAAAATTAGAATATCAGAACTGGCCGACAACTGACTGACAAGAACAGTAGGGATGTGATAGCAGAAAATTGAGAGGAAGGACAACATGGTCAGGAGCCTGCAATAGAGAAGGTCTTTCACAGCTCCTCAAGCAAGTGCTGGCATCAGATTAAAGCTGGGTATGGAGTGCACTTGTCATCCCGTTCCTGGCAGGAATGGGAGGGCTGCATTAGCACAAGACAAATTGCTGGTTGTGATAGAAGCTGGGGGCTGCTCTGGGAAAGAGGGGTTGTTTTTTCTGGAAGACAAAAGAAGGTAGCTCATCTGTGAAGGAGTATTCCTCAGAGGGCACAGGTCCTGCTGGGGGGAGCAGGCTGGGCCGTGCTGCTGAGAACATCTGTCACCAGACTCCTTGGAAAGGGGCTCTTTATGATCCTTAAAATTCACAGTTTCCAGCCAAGGATCTCATGGAAAGTGCTGCCTGGGAGCTCTCCTTCAACCTTCTTTATGCTTATAGAAATGCCTAAAAAGATATTTATTCCTAAAGAAGTATCTTCTAGAGCTGGTGATGAGCATTGCTTGTTGCTTTGAGGTCATCCCATTGAGCCTTGCAGGGAGGAGAAGTGGGCGACTTGAGCCAAGAATCCTTAAAATTTCTGGTTTGGTGTTTATACAAAAATAAAGGCAGGTGCAGGGTAAAATTGGTGCAAAAGATCTTACAAATTAAGTCTGTGTGGGAGAGGTGAGGAGGGCTTCCCTTCCAAATCAGAGGGAAAATCGGGGCAAAATCTCCACCTGCTTGCTCAAACACAGGTGAGCAATAGTTTAGATGCTTCACTGCACTCAGCTGAGCCCAGCGCAGCCTTGCCATGGATCCCAACAGAGTTTGGAGCAGACAAGATTGCTTCCTAAGCACAAGCCAAAGCATTACCCAATGTCTGGCACTTCTGCTGAGGCTGGGAGCAGCCCATATCCTGGGAATGCAAACCTTGAGAGCTCAGCAGATATTTGCTTTCCTTGCTGCATCCAGCCTGGATAACGTCCAGAGAGCAGGACAGTCACAGCAGCTTGCAGAGCATCCCATAAGGATGTGGATTTCCTCTTTTGGAAGGAGCTCTGCCCTTTGGTCTATTCCACCTTAGAGAAGGGAAAGGTGATTTTCCTCTCAGTCCTGACATACTTCACCATGTGGAAATACCCTTAATTATGAAAGAACAAGGCAGAAGCTGACAATAAATCCCAGCCCCCCACACACACGTGCACTTACACACATCAGCCTCTATTCCATCGACTGAAATTAGTGGTACCATTTTCTGTTCTCTTTTGATCAAAGAGTTTTATTTCTGTCTGTCCAAAGGTCTCTTTTTGATCTTTGGTCCTGTACTTTGATTGAAAGCTTTAGTGAAGGAAATTCCTCCCCAAGTTCAATAGTTGGCACTCCAATCCCTGAACAAGGCACCCGACGAACAGAATAACTCCTCGTGACAAAGGTCCCATTTGGCAGCAGATGTTAACAGAAGCCCAGGGCATTTGAGGAACATGTTGCACATTTGGTTTTAACCACTTCAGGCCATAATTTAGATGCATGTCACCCCTGCAGTGATATCTCAGAGGAAGGGCCACACAGTGGGACAGCCACCACCCTGTTCCCTGCCAGCAAAGATCATTAGACCACGATTATTCTGCAGTTTTAGGCTTTGATTGCCAATATTTTTGCAAGCAGTTAAGTATTCAAAGACAGAATTCATAAAATATTTAAAGCAATCCTTTCTAGAAAGAGCTCATTAAATATGCTAAGAACTCTTTATATTTTTTTTCATTTATTATATGATATTTCTTGGGTTTATATTTCATTCTCATGAAGGATGGCAAAGTAAAAGCTCTATCCTGGTGCATCCCTGGGATGGAAAAGGGCAGGAACTGGGAGGTGGCAGAACCACACTGGATAACAGTGTGGTATTTAATGGGGCCATAGGGCAGATTTGGATGCATTAGATTCATCCTGCTGCCTGAAGCAGCCATAGACGTATAAAATAATAAAACATTGAGGGAAGAAACCTCGCTGCTAGGCTCATCCTCTGCCAGTCAGACAAGAACAGCTCGCATGTGCCATCTAGTGACGCTGCTATTTCATATACTGGGAGTTCTCCAGGCAGGACCAAAACTATTCAGCAAGACTGGGGGGCCCATAGCCACGAGGGTGGCCACCAGCACAGCTGTACAGGCAGCCCTGTCTGACAGCCCCTGGCTGCTGGTGCAGCCCTCTCCATGCACAGGCTTAGGATTGATATGAACCCAGAGCCAAAAATAACCCAAATCAAATTTCCCAAATATAGTAGCAAGGTTTGTGTTCAAATCCATGAATTCTTTTGTGCATATGTATAAAAAATACACTTGGTAAAAGCAGTATAACTCAATTGCCAAGGACTAAATAATAACTGCTCTATAACTAGATTAACTAATAACTTGGAACTAAATAGCACCTGTAGAAGGCACCAGTAGAAGGCACCAATGCTTAAATCTGAAGAAAACCCAAGAGTTAAAAAAATATGTTAATTGGAGATGTCCTGGGATCATGATCAGAGCAGATGGGCAGATCAAAGCTCTGGCATTGCGTAGGATTTACAAGGACAAAGTACCAGGGGCAGCAAATGAAGGGCAGACATTTACCATTTTAATTACTGGAAGTGGGTTTGAAGGGCACTGACTGAAGGAGGATGTGGGAATAACCATTCAATTAAAAATAGAAATGCCTTTTGCCAATGTGTTTACTGCTGCATTTGTCACTGGGATGAAGAACAAGTTGTGTGGAGTTTCCCATCGGAGGTGGGGAGGAAGGAGATGGGCCCAGAGATGCCCCAGAGCCAAGAGCCTCTCCTCTGCCAGTGGGCTCGAGGCCACTTCGTGTCACACTGGTGAGGGCTGGAGAAGCTCAGCACTCACTGCTGGGTGCTGGGGAAGAAGGACTTCTTCAAGAGCTCGGTGGGGTGAGCAGCTCCAGAGCAGCTCCAGCAGGGAAAAGGAGGTGAGAAGGGCAGGATGGAGAGGGAGCAAAGGCTGCAGATCCAGCTGCCTCCTGGGGAGGTTTGCTCAGACTTGACTCCATGGCTGGGCTGGTGCTGTCACTCGGAGCAGTAACACACGGAGGGCACAGGGGCTGACAGCCCAGGCTCTGCTGATCCCAAACACCCATCCAAGCTGTGAGTCGAGTGTTTGGTGTCCAAACTTGTCCAGAGAAGTTTCCATATTTACCAATAACATCTCTGTTCTTCATGCTTCCATTTACCCTCCTTGACTGCAGAATATTTTCAACCTTTTTCAAGGCAATTACATCTCACACAGGATGGTTGTAGCCTCCTCCTACTCCAAGAAATACCTTTCCAAAGCACGAGATGCAGGGAGAGGAAGGGATCAGTGTTTGCCTTCACTGCAGCAGTTCCCTGTTGGAAATCTGCTCTCACACCTGTTTTCAGCCTCCCTAAGTGGCTGGCTTTCAGGGATATTGAATCTCAGGGATGTGACCTGACTTTTGCCTTTGCTGTTTCAAGTCCTGCATTGTGCAGATCTGCAATATGAAAGACACCCCAAGATCCTTCCCAAACTGTTTGATCCCCTGCTTCTTCGTTAGCAAGATGAATATTTCAGCTCATTTTCAACCCTCAAGTGATTGCCCTTTTCCCTGAAATAACTACTGATTTTATCTCTCATTTCCCTGTACACCTACTCCCATATTTCTTTAAGTTTATCCCTGAAAGCACTGAGTTTTTCTTGCTCACTTTTCATGGCCTGCAGCTTTTCTTTTAACATAAAGAGCATTGTTTCTGGCAAGACATTAAGGTGCTCATCAAATGCCAACATAAAAGCCATAAATAATACCCCATCTGCATTCATGTTTTGATAGTCCCTCCATCTCTGCTGCGATGGTGTCTCTCCCTGTCTGCATCCTCTTGGCCCAGGCTGTGTTCCTTCACCCAAGCTGGGATCACACCTTTCCTCTTTCCATCATGGATTATTCCACCTGTGACAGCTGTCCATTCAGTGCAGCAACAAGGGATATTCCTTCACTTGGACTTCAGCCTCGCTGCTTCACTTTCAAAAGTCTCATCTCCCAGAGAAGATCACTGAGGTTTTGGCAACCTGCAAACTCAGAGATCATCCCTCTTTCATTTTGCATACTCCCATGAAAGGGCGTTGCTGGCCTCCAGCAGTGGCTTGTGTTCCTCCAACAGCTGCAGGGACATTCAGCACCACCCTGAGCTAACTGCAAGGTTTCAAATGCACCAAGTGCATTACAGCCTGGCTCCATGTCCACAAACACCCACCTAGAGGAGCATTGCTGGAACATCTTCAGCTGCACACAACATCTCTGTACAGATTTAGCTTCAGCAGAGCCTGGTCCTTTTTTCCCCGCCTTGATTTAAGATCTGTTGTCTCCCAGGTTTCCACCACCTCACATGTTCCAGCCTAGGATATGTCACGAGAGACAAGATCTTAGTCTGCCTTTATTGCCGAGCTATAGGAAATGCTTTAAAGTGGGCAAAATCAGATGTCTGCTGGAGGGTGAAAAGGGGTGAATGGAATGGCTTAAAAATATTTGATTACCGGCTGATTTCATTGGTTCTTGTCCTCTTTGAAATAAATTTCAGGACTTCAGCAACAAGACTTGAACTTTGAAGTGAAGGAATGGGATTAAGAGCAGCCATAAAAATGAGCAAAGCCCTCAAAAGTTATGGCCAGCACCATGTATCTTGTCAATTATCATCTTCTTATGCTCTAGGGAGAAAACATCACTCAGCTTTAGCTTTCCTGCCTTCCTTGGGGAGATGAAAAGCCTCATGGATCAGTCATGTGTTCAGCCTGTGACATCTGCCACACACCTTATTTAAAAAGCAAATCCTCCTTTCCCTTTAGAGTAGCTCATGGGTTGCTGAGGCCCTTTGATACTGCACTAGTCAGACTGGAGACCTTAACTGAAACTTAAGTGGTCTCTGCAGGCCGTAGGAGCTAATGAGCAGTTTCCATTTGATTTGATCAAGAAATATTGAAGCCAAGCTGGACACATGTTTCATCAGGTCTCTCCCCTGGACAAGGGTGGCACCAGGTACCCACTTACCACCAGCTCCCGGGCTGTCCCTTCTCCCCTCTATCCCAAAAGCACCCAACAAGCCAGGGAGGAGCAAGGCTCTGCAGCTCCAAGTAATGATGGGCATTGGAAACCCGTCCAGCAGCAGCAGCGTGGGATGCTGTCTGTGGTGATCACCCAGCACAGCTGCTTTTGTCAACCACTGTTCATCAGCAAAACAGGCAACTGCACCATGGCAAAACCTGCTTCCCACACGCTGCACAAGGGGCAGCCTTTGACAGACTCCCAGCCAGGAGCTGCTGGTGCTCACGCCGTGGCCTCCCAGTGCTGTTTACTCCGTTACAAGTAAGCAGTTTGCACTAATGGCATGCCTGGCCTTAAAGAGCCATTAAGTGTTATAGAAGCATTTGAACTAATTAGCAAAATCCACATCAGAAAGTGCAAGTTCCTGGTATCCTTCCTGTTTCATTATGAATACAAGATCAAGAGTTTAAAGTCCAGCCTTTTAAAAGGTGACCAACACCTAAACACCTTGGCAGTCTGGCCCCAAGCAGTTTGCGTGGGGCTGTGCAGTTCCAGGGTCAGAGCCAGGATCCTTCCAGAAAGACATTTGCTGCAATTTCTGGGTTTGTTCTTACAGACACAAACCTCCTGCGACCTCAACAGCAGCCTCATTTGCTGATACACAGAGAGGTGACCTTAGCAGGTGGCAGAGCAGGGCCACAGAGTCTAAGACAATGAGATTTGATCTTCTGAGCACACCTGAGAAGTCCAACCCATTTCCACTGCTCAAAGAGCGTGACTCAAAGCTCATCCAGGGACAGAGGAGGGATTTAGAACAAGAAGGGCATGATCTTTTTAGGTATTTCTCCCAAGCTACTTCCACAAGATTGAAACACCCAATACCACAAAAGCCATGAAGAGCCTTTACGTATGATGGGAGAATGATTCCCATGAGAAGATCGTAGGTGTGGATGTTGCCCAGCCCAGACACGTCTTCTAGGTCAAGCAGTGGGTGTCATGGCCTGTCCAGTAAAGGTATCTCCTATTCACACCAGCCTTCAACTGTGTGCATGGCAGTTCTGCCTATCCCATCAACTGGCCACCTATGCAGAAAAGGTAAAGTTTTATCACCAGCACGGGGTGACACTTTTGGACCCTCCTCTCATACACAGAAGTGGCAGAGGGGAATTCGTGCAGCTGTTTCTGCAGACAGAAGCAGGAGGTTGGATTTAGCTAAGCAAGGACTTTGCTATGCCAAGAACACTTTCATGTGAAATTGGTCATTTTAGTTTGAACTCAAAGCACGGTCCAAGGAATGTTGGTTTGGCGATGGACTCCTTGTCAGGTTACTTAGTATTCAGAATCTTGGACAGGAGAGCAAAGCTACAAACTGTTTCTTAAAGAGAAATGTAAAATGTCATTTTATTTTGATGTTTCAATAGTCTTTTTTCAACAGAGATTATGCACTTGGAAATGTAAGACCTTCAGAATTATTTTTATAGTTCACAATTTGCTGTTTTGTGAGAGAATTTCAGTTCTGTTACCCAGCAAAACAGATAAAATTCCTAGTGCATCTTGATCACCTTGCCAGAGCATAGGAGTTTCCATGGCCATTAGCATGAAATCAGCATCCCTTGGGAAGTTCTTCAGGAGATTCTGACATTTTGGTGATCACACATGCAGTGGCCACACAGCCAGTTTGGTCCTCACCCATCATTAAAACTTGTAGGTATGGCTGAACACTGGATAAAGCAGAGGTGTGGAATTGCTATCATTTTAAGTGGTTTTGCTTATGAAAGATTATTTCACAGGTATATTAAAACTGGAATTTAGGTAGCTGTCAGTAAGACCTCTGTAAATCCTCTGATTACTTGCTCTTTGCTGACTTTCTCACTGCCAATAATTATTGTGGTTTTACCCGTCTCCCAGCAGAACCTTTCTTACTTTCCTAATTAAAATTCCGTTGTGGGCATCATCTAAGAACTCGCAATCCAAAAAACTCAGGCCATTGCACAAAACAGATCCAACTCATCCCTAATGTAAGCCCATTGCAATGAAGTCAACAGCTACGCCCAAAACCAAAGAACCAAAGCCTGTGAATAACTCCTGGGCTCCTCCAGCCTGCCTTTCCCCCACTGGGATTGCTCTCTACCAAAACTCCCTGGGATTTTTAGCAATGCAGTTTTCAACAAACTATCCTGGGCTGTAAAGATCTTGTTTTAAGAGCATCCTGATGATTCATCTGCATTTTGCTTCTCTCCACTCTTAACTGCCACTCCACACATTAATAAATGATGACATCTGCAGTGCTGAGTCCCACCAGCACTACAAGCCATGACCACCCTAAGCATCTCTTGGCTAAGTTTGCCATATTTTGCTGGTTTAACCTTTCTTCTCCAACACCTCAAGTATTTCTGCCCTTCTCACAAGGCTTAATTAGCTAAGGAAAAGCTCCAAACCCCAATGATGCCCAAACCTGAGCATAGCCACTGATGAGGAATATGTAACATCATGTGGTAGTGGGTAATACCATGAAAATGCCCATTTGTCTGGATAACTGAGGTTCATTCCAAATTCATGCCTAACATGGAAACTAACACACCACCCTAATGCCAATTATTAGCTTCAAAGGCAACAGCACAGACTAATGATGTAGACAGATAATATCAGACATCCCTATATTAAACAAACTCAAATGATTTAATTTCATTTCAGATTCACCTGGAAAACTCTGTCTCTCCCATATTATTGTGCTGGTCCCCCCTGGGAATGGCATCAGCTGTGTTCACCCATCCTTGTTCCATCCCAGGTGTCATTGCTGTCCATTTGCAAACGTGGGCTGGTGGCACCACCTTGACCAACAGTCAAGGCTGCCAGTGCAACATATTCTAACAGCAATTCCTGACTGTATTAAGGTGAAAATAAATCTCTTGGGGAAAAGTTAATCTTTCATTTCAGAGAATTAAAGCCCCAAACCAGTCTCTCACCCAAGTTACAGTGGGTTCTCATCTGATTTTATATTATTAAAATGAGCATCAAAGAAGTTTAAAGTGATTTGGGCAGTAAAGTTGCACTGTATCTTCTGGTTCAATCCAATTTTAACAAGATATTTTATTTTTTGGTTTAGGAGCATTTCAGTAGCTCTCAGAGAGTTTTAACTAGCTTGTTTAATGCAATAGCTGGTTGCAACAGGTGCTGGGTACCTTGTGGATGACAGGGAGTCTGTACTGACTAATTTGTGTAGGCTCTGTTGGAGAAACCACTCAGGTCAGTGGGAATTGTCCAAACTGAAACCAGCTGTTTGTGCAAGCTTTTATATGGGCCTGGCTCTTTTCAAGATTTAACTCTCATTTGCTCTACTTCCTGTCAGAGGACCAGACCTTCTCAACTACCTGTGTTTCTGGATCTTTCTGTTCTGTGAACAAAATACCCAGGGAACCCACTCCCATGGCCCGAGCACCATGATGAGCTACACAGGATGATGAGGAGCCATGCTGGAGTCCTACATGAAGTCCTACCCCAGATGGATTACGTGGAAATGCAAGGAGGGAGTATAGTGCAGTTAAAAGAGAATATCTGCATAATGTGTATTTACTTTTCATTGCCAAGAATAAATTCCATGAATATTTTTAGGTGCCTTTTCCAAGGTTTCTGGCTTATGTTCTTTACAAAGTGACTTTCAACACAATCTCATGCATCTCTTTTCATTCATTAAGGAGTTTGTTTCCTCATATGATAAAAACAAATCTGGCAGCTGAAATATCTGTGCAAAGCAACAGCAGTGCCAAGACATCATCAAGGCTTTTGCAGTTTGAGGCTGGATCTAGACCTCACAAAATATTCCACAGTCTTTTCTCCTCTTCTCAGCTAAAATTTCATTGCAGCAGCTACAACAGTGCCTTCAGCATCCAAAATCTGAGAAAAGAGTGCAAATTCATGGGCAACTCCAGCAGGATGCAGGCAGAGGGATAATACCTCCATAATTCATGCATCAACTATTCAGCTCCCCCATGCCAAAGCACAGGTTGTAGGAAACTCTCATGCTCTGGGGAAGAAAGCAATGCAGACCTGTAAAAACCTTACAAGGTTATATATAAAGTGCTGCAAAACCATGGAGTTTTGTTTATATTCTCTCCTGATGCAACCTGTAGAATTCTGTTTGAGCCTTATTCATGCAATGGTTATAAAGCCAGCAGAATCTTTATAGCCATATTAACTTTCTACAATTCCCTCCAATACTTGGATGTCAGAGGGACTCTCAGGGGTTGCAGTGTATATTAGGAGTGGCTAAAATCTCTGGATGCCTCTTTGCACATTATGTAAATCTTTAAGGGCTAACTTGGAGGGAAACTCACCATCAGACAGTCAACACAAGAGCTGCATTTCAATTAAACGCCCCTTAAACTGTGAAGAAGGTATTTCTTGTGACTTTGGAAAAGCAGCAAATTTCACTCTGACAAAAGGAAAACCATCAGCTAAGGCATGTACAATGTATCACCTGGAATAACTGGGGAATGTTCCCGTCTTCTCCCAAATTGTGAATTGATATCTCCATTGCTAATCTAATGTCTTTCCACCAGTTACACAACCACTCATGTTGGTTTTGTCCATATATTTTTGCTGGAGTTTTTAGAGAACCCTCAAGGAACTACTCAGCCTTATCCCTTGGACTCATTCTAGAAGGGATGTGTGAGAGGAATACTTTCATTATGGGGAGTTTCCTCTATTAAGGCCCCATGAAATGTGAAGCCTAAATGGATAAAGCCACCACTGGGAATAGTCGCCAAGAGTGCAAATTGTACTTTCTTATTTCAGGATCAAAGAAAAATGCCCACTTCCCAGTTGATAAAGCTGAACTTTATACCAGACACTGAAACCTAGAAGTGCCTGCTCCTGTAGCAGGAGCAGAAGCATATTGTGCAACACATACATTCAGTGGGAAACAACAGGAATTTACAGTCCAGAGACACCCACAAACTGCTCAGAAATAAATCATTCACAGAATTGATTCAGCAGACAGTATGGAATAAGAAAAACCCTGCAAATAACTGCAAGGACCTTAGTTAGGCACAGGCAGGAGCCTTCCCCTAGAGATGGAGAGGAGAGCACACTGTGGCTCTGCCAGCCAGGGCACGCATTTCCTGGCCATGGCACCTCTCCACAGGGCATGCTGGACCATGCTGGACCACACAGGGCTGTGGCACAGCCTGCTCCTTCCTTGGAGCAAGAGCCAGGAGAGGAGGCAGCTGCCCCTTTCCAGACAGGTGTCAGTGTGAGCACAGACATACCCAAGCCCTGCCTCAGCACAGGGTCAAGCACTGTGGGTCTGTGCCCAGCCTTGCAGCCACCTGGGCTGTGATCCTGCCCAGGACTGCTGCTGTCCAATCAGCCTTTCCTCCCTCCTCCTTTTTAATTTCCCAGTGAATTGCTGGGAAGTCTTTAAAATACATCAACTCCATGCAGGTTATTTTAAAGCAAACAATTGGCAAAAAAGCTGGACTGCAGTTTAATTGGTAAGCCAGGATTTGGTTGGTTTGAATCCTATCTCCAAATGTTGGGAGATTATGGGTTTTTTCCTCCTTCATTTCACAGGTACTGTGGCAAAAAAGCTTTCTAAAATCATAGAATAGTTTGTTTTGTAAGGTCCCTGTAAAGATTACCTTGTTCAGCCCCCTGCCATGGGCAGGGACACCTTCCAGGTTGCCCAAGGCCCATCCAGCCTCACCTTGTAGATCCACAGCTTCTCTGGACAACCTGTGCCAGGGCCTCACCACCCTCAAGAGGAAGAATTTCTTCCCAATCTGACTCTGCCCTCTGTCAGTTTGAAGACATTCCATGCCCTTGTCCAAAGCCCCTCTCCAGCTCTCCTGGAGCCCCTTTAGGCACTGGATGGGGCTCTAAGGTCTCCCTGGAGCCTTCTCTTCTCCAGGCTGAACAGTCCCAGTTTCTCCAGCCTGTCTCCAGAGCAGAGCAGCTCAAGCCCTTGGAGCATCTTTGTGTCCTCCCTGGTCTCCATCCACACATCCACACATCCTTCTGATGCTGGGGGTCCCAAAGCTGGAAGCAGCACTGCAGGTGGGGTCTCAGGGGAACAGAGTGGAGGGGTGGAATCACCTCCCTCAACCTTCTGGTCAAACTTTTGATGCAGCTCAGGGTACTGTTGGCTTTCCAGGCTGAAAAGGCACATTCTCAGGTCATGTCCAGCATTTCATCCTCCAGAATATGACAAGAAAAAGGTTTTGTCTGATTTTCCTTATTTTTGAGTATTCAGAGATCAATAGGGAGAATGAATTGTGGTTTTCTTCCTTGGGTTTTGGGCTTTTTTTTGTTGTTGTTTTGGGTTTTTTTTCCTCAGTCCTGACTGATCTACAGAGCATCACTACACACACGGTTTTCTGTGATCCAAACTTGAAAGTCCTATTTCTGCCAGTCCCAGAAAACAGCCCCTTATAACACCCAGCATGTCACAGCAAAATGCATCTCTTAACACATCTTTTGACAGAAAGGTTTGTTATGTGAACTCCAAAGCACTTGAAAACATCTTGCCTTCACAGATCTCAGCAGGAGTCACCTTATTTTTGTTTTCACATCATAAAATTCTGCCAATTATTTTTAAATAGAAAATGAGCCCAATTAAGAGAATGAGAAAGGAGGAACCCAAAGACTGACACATACGAGTTTGACCCACACTGTCAGAACTTGCATTTAATGGTTGAGGTCCATTACCCATTTGTGCAAGTCCTGACCGAGCCCTTCGTGCTCCAGCTCTCCCAGAGATGTACCCTGCCTCTGTGGTAATAACAGCTCAGCTGAAACTGAGCCAAAGCCCCAAACTTCCTTTCACAAAAGATGCAAAAACAGATTCTACAGAACACCTGTGTAAAACATTATACCCCCTTTTGCTTTCTTTTTTCTCATGGGGCATGAAGGCAAATTTAAGCCTTTGTTTCTCTACAGATGAATTCAAACCAGTTGGAAGACTCACAAACTCAGAAGCAAGTATCAGAGTAGGCGTCCAGTTGCTCTTTTGGACAAAGTCAGCAGAAGGAGTTAGTGGATCTTTCCCTGTGCACTGGACATGGATTATTACAGAGCGTAAAGGATGGCTGCAGAGAGATCAACGCCCAAACAATATACAGAGACATTTGCTGAGGGTTTATCATACCTGTCATGGGGTGCAAAACCATGTTCCTGTGGTCAGTGGAGACCTCAGGACCTCTCACAAGAGCTGACCGCAGAATCCTGGTCAAATACCAATAGCTAATTACATATTGGCTTTCAGCACCCACTGCTGTGTGAACCAGCCAAGGGAATCTCTGGTGTTGGGTCCGGGGAGCCCTACCAAACCTCACTGCACTTGGTTTTCAGTGAGGAACGGCACAAGGGGTAGGGATCAGAAGTTATTAGATGATTATCAGCACTTTAGGTATTTAAGGCAACCTGTAGGTAGATTTGGCCCTTCCAGGAACAAAGCTGCAGTGGAGGGTGGACACGCCTCGCTTGCCGGGTGAGCATGAGCTCCCCTTCTGCACAGCACCCACAGCACTTGGGATTGCTCCTGTAGATAAAATGGCCTCCATTTGCTGCCTTTTAATCAGGACTTGGCTCCCCAAATATTTTGATTGGCCATACCCCAGAAGTAGGTTTCCTGAACACAATCACTTTCTTTTTTTAGAGTGTGTGAATAAAGGGAAAATGAACAGCGAGTTGTTCCTTTGAAGCTGAGATTTCGAGGTGAATAAATACCAATGTGCTATCAGTGCTGTTAAGACACATTCCTCCCAAATACCATTACAACATAATTAAAAAAGGCCATTTTCAAGGTCCTCCCACCTTCCCCAAGCACATGTCTCGTCCCCTCCCCACAGAGATGCAGAGTGCCTTTCCCAGGGCAGGACAGGAGACGGGAGGTGCCCCAGGGAAGCCAACAGCTTTACCACAGACTTCCACCAGGTTGTAGTTCCACCTAACATGCTGCAAAACCTCAGCATTACCAGCACAATATGAAGTTAGTTAACACCAAAACTCTTCCTATATTTGCACACATTCCATTGCAGCTGAAGAGAAATTCATGTATATTCTGGAATGAAGAACTGGCATTTACCAGTTTGGGCCATTCTTAGAATGAGCTTCCAACAACATATCCAACCCTGCCTCCAGGAAGACACCATAAAGGTCTGGCCCTATAAGTCATATATACAATATAGCTATAAATTCCTAATAGTTCAGCTCTTATAGCTTAATTCAAACTTTGACCAGAACTCACACAATTCTTACAGCAGTTTGTATCACATGACCCTAGAAGGAGCTGCAGGTATCTACAGGGAAGCTTTATGCTGTTTCTCTGTGCTTCATTAGCTCCAAGCTCCAGCCAAGAGCAAAACAACAAAAAAACCCAAGTTAGCTTAATTGGTTGAAAAGCAGTCATTTTCATTTTCTGTTCTTTGTGAGGGTTATGCTCCTGTGTTTTCAGTTGTGGTTACCTTCATTTTTCTTAGACCAGCTCCTCATTTGCTCTCTCCCCTGTTCACAGAGAGCTCGTGAACTGGAGAGGCAGAGGGATAGGGATTTAAATTAAAAGATAGGAAACTGAAAAACCACATGAAGTTTTGTTCAGTGCTATGAATGAGACACGAGCAGTGGCATTATTTGAGAATGCAGGGCTGTTCTAAGCCAAACCAGGGCAGCACACAGGGCCCTTGATGGCATTTCATGGGGGAACGAGACTGTCCCCAGGGTGATCCACTCACATCAGCTTTGCTTGCATAAAGCCAAGACCTTTCAGTCCCGCAGCTGCACTGGTGTTGGTGGTAGGAAAAGTTAGAGTGAAGCCCAAGTGCCTTTCCATTCTCTGAAGGTGTCTCCTACACTGAGCTGCACACCCAAGGATGCACATCCAGGGCTGCTGCAGAGCAGGGGGGCTGCAGGGGCTCTGCTGAAGCTGCCAGGTAACCCAGACTACACCAAAGAGTCCACTTTTGCCTTTTTCCTCACTATTTTTATGAGTCCTTCCTCTCTTAAGCAAGAGAGTGTCTTGCAAGCAGCTCTGCTCCCCAGGGCTTTGCATGGTGTCTGTGGGAAAGGCAGAGACAGATGGACCCACCAGCACAGGCTTTGCTTTCACAATGGAACTTATGGATGGATTCCTTGATGATGCACACACTGTGGCCCACCAGTGACTTACAACCAAGGAAAACTCAAACCAAAGCTGCACATGGGGGAAAAAAATGCCTTGAAGTTACATTATTATGCATAGTGAGTGGGTCTATAGTGCTGAAAATCATTTCCAAGAAACCCACAATGC
The DNA here is from genome assembly GCA_013400495.1 of Nicator chloris. NCBI lineage: Eukaryota > Metazoa > Chordata > Aves > Passeriformes > Pycnonotidae > Nicator > Nicator chloris. Next base: position 388,636 of record WAAE01015860.1, on the reverse strand, counting down.
CAGGCAAAGCACCACAACCCTCTTTCTGCTTATTGTGCCTTCTCAGCCACAGTAAAGGAAAATTTCTGCTTTGATTAATGGGTCCAGGCCTTGTTTTTTCTGCATGGAAACAACCCCTGTAAAATCAAGGCATCAGCACACAAGAAGAGGTGTCACCCTCCAGCTCTTGCATGGAGCAACTCTGAACACATCAGCCCCCTACTGGGACATCCCAGAACCCACTGAGGCCTTCAAGGACAGAGCAAGGGAGGGAAATCCAGGATAAACACTCAGTATTGCTCATCTCTATTTTGTTAGCGTTGGACAGAAAAGCAGGAGCTCAGCTTTGATCCTGACATGCAAATGTTTCACACGTGGGGGCATGGCACAGAGACCTGAGCAGTGAGCAGGACATGTCTTCACCCTATGTTTCCTTTGTAAACTAAATGGAAACACTAAATAACATAATCTTGGCTGTACGCTTAACTTACACACACACCACTGACATGTTATTGCCAGTGATTGCATTTTATTTAGTCACAACTCACAACATCACTTTGCAATAGGCCGAATGTTCAAGAGCACAAAAACCTCCCACAAAAGGGTCTCTTTTCCTCCTGCACTCAAACACCTTTAAACACAATCCTCCAGTTAAAAGCTTTCAGGTGGAGTGGCAGCTTTATCCGGCAGATTTTCCCTCTGCTCCTGCTTGGGGGCAGCTCAGTCTGGTTCAACCAGCTTTTAACTTGCCAATTGGCAAAGCCTTGGTGATAAGGGGAGAAATTAATGACCAAGGGGCAAAACCTACAGGAGGAAAATGCAACAGCTGCCCCCGCAAAGCAAGAGGGAGATGCCACTAGGTGGTGACAGTGCCCGCAGAAATCAAACTACCCAGGAGAGATTCCTACCTCCAGTACCAGGGCACTGGGAACAGGGGCTGGAAATCAATGGCTAGTGCTTATTGTTTGTAAGGAATGAGAACTAATGTAGTTGGTGGTGTGGGCAAGAGCATCACTACTGATAAATAGAAAAGGGAATGAAATCACCTGCTAGGTGTGAGTGTGAAATGAGTTGTTTCTGCATCATCAGCAGAAGTAGATAAACTCTGTTGATCTTCACTTCCCCTTGCACACCAGTGCCCTCAGGCTGGGATCAAGTATAATCTGGGCTGTGGGATCCCCCTGAAATTCCCAAATGGAGCTGATCATCTTCCAAGGAGTGACTCAGTTGCTCTGCCCCTTGTGCCAGCACAGGAGAAGCCGAGCTCTTGGTTTACAGCACATTCAAAGTAACACCTCAGCAGCTTTATGGCAGTCCACTAAATAATCTTGAATTCAGTAAAAACAGGCGGTTACAGATAATCCATAAAATCTATAAGTGCTGCTAAGCAGGAACTGCATTGTACCTGGTTACTTTGGTTTGTTTCCTGTGCAAATACTTGTGTAAGGGATGTTTTATCCTGCAAAAGGCTTCTCTGACACTTTCCTGAAATCAGAGTTGTATGAGAATGAACAAGTTCACTTACCTATTTCTTCTGAAAGTGTGACATCATCAGATACTGGATTTGTCTTTCATTTTTTATTAATCACCTAAAGGATGCATTCAAGAAAATGTAAATTTTTCAACAAACGGCAGCAGAGGAGAAACTTTCCTGGCATTTAATTATCTTTGTCATCTCAAAATGAAATCAAGAGCTCACTTACATCTGGTTGTCTTGATACTGTAGTTCTCTCATCTAAAACATGAGAAGGAGACCAACTTGAAAAAACACTGCAATACCCAGATTCTTAAAAAATCCATGTGCATATTGTGATCTGCTTTTTATTAGGCTTGTGCTCCCTCTTGACTTGCTTCAGAGCAGCATTTAGCAAAGCTAAAGTGATCCCATCATTACCACAGAGCAGACAACAAATCCACTAGGTTCTCTCCTGTTAAATATATCCATGGCATGATGAGAAGAGAATGTCTGGAAAGGACAGTGAACTTAGAGAAACAGTGATAATATTTGCAAAAGTACAGGAAAAATAATCTTTGAGAGATGGAAAGACAAAAAAATGTTGGGTAGTTCTGAAAAAGAGGAGGGTTACTGATATGTAATTAATATCTGGCTTGGGGCTTTGTTTAGCTCCTTCTTAACGCAGCAGAAATATTCTCCTCTGTCCCAAAGTGCAGCCCCATCAGTCAGACCTTGTGAGCCCTGCAGGCCAGGCTCTGCACTCAGGGAGACAAGAGGGAATGCAGATGAGCTGTGCTGAGCCTCAGATCAGTGCAAATCAGAGCAAATCCCATCATTCAGACCACTACCATAAACCACACTCCTGTACCCAAGGCAGAACGGGATGCAGAGGAAGCATGGCAAGTGTTCCTGCAGTGATGGAGCATTCCTGGAATCACAGAATTGTTTAGGTTGGAAAGCCTTTCTAAGATCATCAAATCCAACCATTAACCCAACACTGCCAAGCCCACCACTAAACCATGTCCCTAAATGCCACAAATACATGTTTTACAATCCCTCCACAAATGGTGACTCCACCATTGCCCTGGACAACCTCTGCCATGGCTTGGCCACCCTTTCAGTGAAGAAGTTTTCCTTAATATCCAGCCTAAACCTTCCCATTGAGCCATTTCAGGCCATTTCCTCTTGTCCTATTGCTTATTCTCTGGGAGAGAGGCTGACCCTGCCTGGCTCCAGCCTCCCTTCAGGGAGTTGTAGAGAGTGAGAAGGTCTCCCTTGGAGCCTCCCTTTTCTCCAGGCTGAGCTCCTGCAGCTCCCTCAGCTGCTCCCCATCAGGCTTGTGCTCCAGACCCTGCCCCAGCTCCATTGCCCTTCTCTGGACATGCTCCAGCCCCTCATTGTTGAATTTGGTGACCTTAAACGTGATCTTTTCCAGCCTTAACAATTCAGATTCTACAAGAGTCTTTCTTGTAGTGAGGGGCCCTACTGCCCAACAAAATACATTTACAAAACCACAATTCAAGAGCATGTGGAAAGGAAAACATATCTTCTCTGACTTGACAAACAACTGTCAAGTGCATCTGTGGAGCATTTTCACCTTCTCTTCATGAGTGATGCTGAACACATTAGTTAGTGCTTAGCCCCAAGTGTGTGTTTAGTCAAGCCGAGTTCTCACATGGGAACACACACACATGTCAGCACAAACTGAGATATTCCCACTGCAAATCCCCTTTGCTTAATGATAGCACAATTTTGCTCATTTCAAAACAAAGTCTCCTCTCTTAATTCAAAAATCACTCATTTCTAAATGGAAAAAAAAAGCCAGTGAATTTTTTAACCAAAAAAAAATCAGGTTTCAATTTTACAGTAAGTGTGAAATACCCAATTCTGTCCGTTTTCACTTTTATTAAACACTGCACATATTTGCACAGCTCTCCTCTTACCCAGGCTGGTAGGTGACTGGAAAACCAAGAGTTTGCCTCCTCCAAGGCCATATAACCCCTGACAGATATTGCCAATATCCCAGTTTAGCACTGAGCTCCTTCTCTGGAATGAGGTGGGATGCCCTGACCTCTCCTGAGGGAACAGCCACCAAGGGGACACCCAACATGGGTGCATCCTTGCACAGGGACATAGGGTGCTCCAGGGGAGTCCCCCAGGATGGAGGTGTCCTCAGCTGCCAACAGTTCCTCTGGTGGAACCACAGACTCGGCTGTGGAGAGTATGGCTGTGAAAAGATACTGTGCTAGAAGGTGTAAATAAAAATATGTATTTTCAAAGCTGTGCTCTGATTTATGCTTAACTGTACAGGCATTTTCATGGAAACTGGAGACCAAAAGACCACTCATATGGAGCCACCTGGAAACAGGCAGCAAAGAAATTAAGACAGAAAAGGAAATTGCTTTCCCCATGTTCCAATCACGGGACATTGGCTGGGAAAGCAGGGGGTTTGCTGCTATGATATATGTTTTGTGTTTCCCCTTTGTGCCAGCTGTGAGCTGAGAGCCAACAGGCATCCCAAACCATGGGATTCTCTGATTCCACCCCCTTTTCTCACTGTGCTGCTTCTGCACAGCAGAAGGATGGCCTTGACAAATTGCCTGACTGCTGGAGGTCACACCCAAGCTTGTCCACTGTCATAGCAAAAGTCACAGTGCCTTTAAAACCTGATGGGAAAATATCATTAGTACTAATTTACAGGTGGTTAATTGGTGCTTGAGGTCAAGGCTGCACCACCTTTCTTGGGGAAGCTGGGGTGGGAAAGAGCTGGTGTCCCTCCTTTGGCAGCCAAGCTGGGGCCAAATAAACACCCCATGGAGGCAACCAGAGATTTGGGGAAAATACCTTCAGTGTTTGAAGATTAAAGGCAAGATTGCAAGAGCAAGCAGGTGCTCTCAGCATGTGCAGCTCCTGTGCTGGTTCCCTGGCCAGGGCTGTGCTCTCAGCCCCAAAGCCCCCACGTGCCCTGGGTGTCAGGTGGGGACACAGCAATGGGAGGGACACACAGCCCATTCCTGCCAGAGCGCAGTAACAGAACTGCTTGAAAACAAACTGCCTGTGGTTAGTGCAATGGAAAATATGCAAGAACGTTCTTTTCCCCAGTACACACTTGCCCTGAACTTGCTCCACAGCTGGTGCAGAACTCCTCCTGTGCCCCACGCCTTGGGCCCCAGCACTGCCCATCATCCATTTGTGTGCATCTCCATGAACAAGGACATTTCGTGACTTTTATGCCAACCATTAATCCACATCATCTACATCGTGGTACACTCCAAAACTCTCTTCAGGACCACCTTGATGCTGAGCAGATGTAGGAGGAGCCCTGTCCCCATACCAGTGAGGGCAAACATCTCTAGTTTGGAGAATACTGCTTTCCATCACTGTCCAAGGTCACCCACAACAAGAGGGGTTCAATGTTATAACCAGCACCACCAAGGTGACAATTACTTTTCCAGACTTATGAAAAACAAAAATCATTTAAATATTGCATTATACGAGCAACCTGATTCTCAAGCATAGACTCTTTTATTCCTTCCCAAACCATCATTGCAGTGGAAGATGACAAAGCAAAGAGACCACCAAACAAATGTTTCCTACAGACACAGAGTTTATCTAGCCTTCATTGGAATAATCTGCTGTATCCCAGCAGTGAATGCTGCAAATTGACAATGATTTCCATGTTTCCCCGACTTTCTGGCATGCATATGGAAGTGTGTTGCTATAAAACATAGGCAAGAATTTCAGACTAATTAAAGAGATTTTATCTGGTTAAAATCATATCTTTTTTTTTTTAACAGACATCTCCTTGCCTGTGTGTTCTAAATAGCATCTTAGATTATTAAAGTTTTACAAAGCTAATTTACATCATGCTGTTTATTGTCTTCTGTTTATTTTTGCATGTCTCCCTGTATAGTCTAGTCAGCCCTACCTTTCTTCCCCAGAACTAGAAAGTGCAAATCAATGGCATTTTCAGACTCTCTCGCCCGAAAGCAGGAGACAGGATGGATCAGTGGTTAGGGCATTAGACAGAAATACAACTCCCTGCTGCCAACATCCCGTGGGATCCCGGGCAAGGCGCTCACCCACTCTTTGTCTCTCTTCCCCATCATCTGTAAAACACCATTTTCCTAACTCACAGGGCTGTCCCAAAGCACACAACATTTCTTTTGAGTGAGGTAATGAGGTGCAGACATAGCTGGTGGCCACCTCTGTGCCTGCCACCACTGTTTATCCAAAAAAAGCTACAAAAGAACTGAAGGGAGCTGCCTACTGTAATTGTAGGCAGGAATGAAGCTGTAGGTGAAACATCTGACTTTGAAGAAAGGAGATACATGAAAGTGTGCAAGGGCGCTTCAGTCCCTGGGGTGGAATGTAAATACAGCTTTCCCAGCAAACACGCTGCTCCAAAATTGGAGTAACTTTATTCAGGCATAAATACTGCACTTTAAATAGCACAGCAGTGCCTTATCTGCTTATCTTGGCTATTAAGGATCCCTTTGTTTTCAGCAGATTGCCACTGGCCTGAGTGATGAGTTTATGACTCCTGTGGTGGGTATTAACCAGAAGAGGATTCTGCACAGCAGCCAGGGATTCTTGTTTTTCCCTGCTGAAATCCTCACACATTGCAGACAGCCTGGCCAGGTGTGGCTGGAGCTGCACAGAGGGAAGTGTAGGGGTAGAAGAAGAAGGCAAGACCTTCTTGTTTCCCACTACATGCCACCCTGGCATCTTAGAGGTTATTTATGGCCTTGAAGACATGAAGCATCTTCCCAAAAGTCCCAAGTCATGCCTTAAAAAGGCATCCTAAAGCAGCTGACCCACCACAGGGCAGGCTGTGGTTTCTCACATGTATCTCTGCCTGCCCTGCTGCCCAATGTAAAGCAGGCAGGTATCAGAGCATCAGAAGCAAGTCCTGATCCCTCTCTGAGCTCTGCTGGAGGCTTAGGTGACCCAGAAAATCAATATTGTTACTTTATATAGCCTAAGAAACCAAGCAAAGCTTCTGGAGCAGAATCTGTAAAACACTTTGTTTAATTCAACCCATTGTTCCCTCTGTCTTATGTACTGTAAAATACAATAGGAAGAGACATGAAAGGATATTGATATAGAGTTTCCCATTTCAAGCAGATGAAATCCAACCCAGAGGCCAAAAGAATTTCCATCTAACAGCTGATATTGACTATTCTGGGGCACCAGGTTAGCTCCTTCTCTGACAAAGGCAGCATCAGGCACAGCTGGCCCTGCTGCAATTCTGGCCAGACTAAAGGGGAAGGGAGGAGAGAGAACACTCATGTCAGACCCCACAGGACTCACCTGGGACAGCACCACCCAGGCAGGTGGGTAGGCTGGGCCCAGGAAACTCCAGCATGCAATGGCACTGGTAAAAACATGAAATAGAGCAACAAACAGATTTTACAACGACTGAATTCCCAGAATTTGGTAGGAGCCAAATTTACTGGCACATTGCAGGGAGTCAGGAGCTGCACTGCTCTTTGGGCCATGAAGTTACATTCTCCACAGGCCCATTCAATCAGTTTAAAACCCTACATAAATACCAATGAATGTGTTCCCCAGAACTGCAGTGAATGCTGGGTTACACAAGCTCCTAATGCATGTGCTAATCTCTAGCAGTGTGAACCATTTGCCTACTAAAGGTTACAGGGTGATCAGGTCTCCTATTTGTAACAGAACCCTTCAAAAAACCCGAATTTATCTGTTTTCTCCTAGATACACAGGCTAGTAGCAATGATCTATCCTTCAATTGTTAAAATCATATCAATACACACCACTGTACCCACACTGGTAACATCAATACCTGCAATTGCTGGGTAAAGCCCAGTTTGCCCTAGAACACTAGTTGGTTGTAATTACCTATATTTACCCAATTTCAGCTCATCATACCCCTGTCTATGCAGGGATCAGCAGCACTTTGATGAAGATCCCTCTGAACATGGTGGTGCCCGTGGAGCATTGAGTTGCCTTTGGAGAATGTGAGCACCAAAACCTGATCCATTCCACCAGGAACCCTGGTGACACTGGGTGGCTCTCAGGATCAGCCCCTCTCTTGCCACCCTGAGGCAAGGGAAGCCCAGCCAGGCACATCTGCAGAACCACATTCATCACCAGCACCCTCTGAGCCCGGATCAGCCCCAGGGCATAAGTGCAGATCCCATGGATAATGTGCGGCGGCAACCGAGTGGACACGTCCAGATATTTTTCAAAGCAGAAGGCAATAATTAAAAGCTTGTAAATGCTCTAATACTAATTTCTGATAAGAGCTGCTGATTTGAACCGTGGGTACTCATTTATTCAGCAGGATGTTTGTTACAGCATGACCTTAGCCACATGACCTACGTCCATGTTTCTTCTCTGAATCAGGCTCCCAAGCAGCTCATACCTGCAATATTTTTTTTTTCGCTGAGGCTTCATGAACTATTAAGACTTAGAAAGAAAATTAGAAAGCAAATATTTCCTTTACTGAACACGAATGATTCCTTTCTTCTTGCCACTTCTTTACAAGCATTTAAGGCAGAGATGGACAGACAGAGCAGGAGGTGACGGCTTTCCAGGCCTGCAGCTGCCCAGTGGGAACACACAGAGCACCAGTGCAGAGCTGTACAAATATCAAGACAGTGCCATTTTTGATTGCAGATTTTATATAAAGTGCTTTGGCTCCTGAAACAACTACTGGAAAAATACATGGAATCAAACCAAATCGTCTGGGTGGAAATCCTATTGGAAATATGGAAATAAAGACATAAAGAGAAAACAATGCAAATTACTGAAGTGGTCTTGCATGATTTCAAGGGTGGCAGGTGGTTCCCAAAGGCTGTTTTACCTTTTCACCTGGTATTTCTCAGGGCAGCTCAGGGGTACCCACTGTCACATGTGCCTCTGCCGTGGCTCACCACCGAGAAATTCCATGACCCCTCTTAGCCCCTTCCTTTGGGAGCCTATAGCCATCATTCCAGCATGTGTCACTCACCGTGAGTATTACCACTAGTCATACTGTTATCCAGCTGTTTGCTTTGAGAGTTTTATTAAAAGAAAAAAAAAAAAGGAGATCATATTTAGTTTTATGGACACTTTTCTGTAAAAACATTTTTCCAGATGTTCTGCCCCTTGATGATGCAAGCCACAAAAGCATGTTTTATCATGACATAAATACGAAGCAAGATGAAAGTCATGGAAATGCCTGTGTGTTCTTTTCTTAACGCAGCTGTATTCGAGTTGGTTTTTTGCATCTGTCAGGCATAAATCAAATGAGGAAAACAATCCTCAGAAGTCCTCCATTCCTTGACAGAATCAGTGTTTTCTGTCACAAATATTAGATTTTGTCAAGAACCGTTCTCCACTATAAACTTCCACTTCCCACATTCACAGAGAGGTTAAGTTAAATATTATTAAAACATTTCCAAGCCTGGACTGGAAAGTTCTGAAAAGTTGGTGAAAATTGCTTCATTTATTGATCTGCATTATGAAAGGTTAAGTAATGAGTACTGTGTAAGGGGGAATGTGTGCCATCTGTAAATCCTCATTTCTATTCCCAGCAGTGCCAAAATATTCATGAGTGGCTATGGCCAAATCGCTGATCCGGGCATGAGGTTTTTTTCATGTTTTCTGGAGACATGATAATCAATCATTAGTTTAGGTGTTCAGATGAAACTTCCTAATCAGTGAATATGAATAACTATTCCCTTTAAACTTTTCACATGACAAGAGCCCTGGCAAGCAGGATATCGTATAAATGACAAACAGGCTGAAGTGATAAGAAGTGTTACTGTGTAAGCACAAAACACAGTGGTACCAGGAGAAAGAGCAGCCAGTTTTTTCTGGCGTTTCCCAAGCAAAACACCACTTGCAGTGAGCCCTCGGCTGCGCGTTACCTATATCCTGTATGAATGAATCCCTTTTTGGTGTGGTTGTTCAAAGCCAATGTGTCCGTTTCTACAGAAGCACCCACAGGATCACCGAAAACCACATATTCAGTTCTTGTTAATGTCAGCAATGACGTACCAGAGCACATACTTGTTTGTCCTGTAGAAATACAGGACTTCCACCGCTCGAGCATGAGCCTGCTGCCGAGCGCCTGTTCAGATAGAAAAGAAAAGAAGAAAAAAAGTTGTTGACATGAGAGGAAAAACCAGGTTTCCTGTTTGAACTCTGACAGGTACTGGAAGATATGAGTAACATCAAATCTTGGTCTGCTCTAAAGGCAGTCTGTGGTCAGGGGGTTCTCACATTTGTTTGTGCGGAACAGCTTTGAATTGTTTGCAGATACCGCGCAGAAGAAACTCAGAGATCCTTATCAGGGTGCAGGGCCTGTTATGAAATATGTGCGTTTGTGAGTAGGTTACGGGAGATCAAAACGGCTCCAGATGAGATGCCTCACATGCTGTAAATGTGGTAGATGCTCCCAAGATACCTCCCAAAATATCATGTCGCAGTGTTGTCGAGTACAGGCAGTGGCCACCCTTCTTTCCATTTGTTACCATGCGGCAGGCAAATGGAGTTTGGGGGATTTTTTTCCAGATCACTCTTTGGTTTTGTGTGTGTGTGTGTGTGTCTGACTGTTCAAATGAAAAACTTTCCTTGGTTTTGATTTTCACTAACAGAACTACTCAGATGGTTTCTGAAGGGGAAACCTTCAGCAAGGACGGACGGGGAGATTCTGTGTGAGTGGTACAGAATATTCTCCAGCAGAAAGGAAGGTGAATAGACCTGGATGGGGACGCAGCAGGCAGAGCCCTTGGTGAGCCAACAGGGCAGGACTGGACCACGGCACCCAGCCCACCTCTGAGAGGGACTGCTGAGAATTGTACCATTTGTAGGAGACTTCCCAAAGAGCCCTGTCAAAGTGATCGGTGAAAACTGCAGCCAAAGCCCCATCTCCCTTGCAGCACAAAGGGACACTGCTTCCATGTCAAAGATCAACCCCTAAAAATTCCTCTTTCCTCACACCTTTGGGCAAAGTCTAACCAGCTGACCAGTCACTTTGCCAGGAGCTCAGCCATCCCTGGACCTGGAGCTTGCCTTCCAGCCCAGGACTCCAGGTATGAGGAGCTCAAAGGGCCCTGCTTGGTCCCATCCTTGTGACAAGCAGCTCTCCAAGTCAGCATTCATATCTGCGCTTAAGCACTTGCAATGCCTCCTCCCTTTGACCACCCCGACATCCCAGTACAGTGCCTTTGCACACAAAAAACTAAGCCTCAGTTTCTCCCACACTCTAATGCAAAACACCTCTTTCAAAAACTCTATTTAAAAAGCCTCCCAGACCCCTGCTAATCCCAGGTGTATCAGGGAACACGGCTCATTCATATCTTAATGAGGGTTTTAGAGCTGCTTCAGCTCATTCTTTGAGGCAAATCTCCCCTCAAAACTCTGAATCACAAATGGATGGCATCAGCTTTTGTAGCCCAGACTGAGCCCACACAAGGAGCTTCCAACAAAACCAGAGGCAATTCTGCATACACTCCCAAGGAAAGGAGTACAGTTCTCCAGGAGGAACATCCTCCTTGCAGAACATTCACACCTTGGTCCATTACCAGGAAACCACCACCTCCCTTCCAACCCAAGCCGTTCGAGGATTCTGTGATTTATTTTTATTTCAATTTTTCTGGCTCATATGTGTGAGATGCTTCTACTACAGTCAATGCCCACAGAAAGCAGGCTTTCACTTTGCAGGCTGTAATACACATGGCAGTAAATTAAAAATTAAAACCATTGAATCAAAGAACAGAACAATAGAACAACCAGTTGTGGCTCAATAATGGGATTTATCTGGGCTAGCCATAAACCCACTTAGCTTGCAAAAACCTTTCTTCAGCTACTTGTAGTAACTTCTAATAAGCTTGTTGAACTAACTTCTAATAAGTTTGAAGTAGAAAAAAAGCTACAAGTTCCTTACACACCTGATGTACAGCTCATACCCTCAGAGTACACAACTGGGGATCAGAAACTCAGTAAACAATTATCCACTTAAAATACTGAGTACTGTGTTTGTCTTCATTTCCAAGCTAGAACCTTGTCAAATAAACTGATGATTTTCTGCATTAATTTTTGTAAATTTCGTGGAGTAGGAGTTTTTCCCCATGATCCTGATGGATTTTGCCAGCTGGGTTTTAAGTGCTGGTTCTGGTGCAGAGAACACAAATGCAATATTAGCAGTATGTTCCCAATGGTCTCATACTGAAATTCCCCTGATTAACTTAATACCTGTGTTAAGAGCTTTCATGAACCTCAGCTATAAATCCTCCTGGCACCAAAATCATTGACCATTTACTACTTATTTGATGATATCAGGATTAAGCCATTAATTTTTTTTGTAGTAATTCATATCAGTATCTTTCCAAATGGACTTATATAATTAAAAGTACATAAGATGAAACCCATCTATCAAGAATAGGAAAAAGCCTCTGGAAACATAACTAGAAGTAACATTGAATTAATTCAGGATTACATTATGGCAGTGAAAAATATTAAAAAATGGGAACCCTGGTAGTTTATCTACAGTACTTTAGCATTATAGATTTACAGGACTGAAGAGTTTGTCTTAAATACTAATCTACAATATTTTTTTTAATAACTTTTGAAGTAAAACTCTTTGAAATAACACATTACAGATCTTTGTGCCTTTGAGTCTCCAAGTACTGATGTGAATTATTACATTCAAAGTGCTGTTCCCATCTATTCAGTCTTGTTTTAGCAAATAATAAGGCCAGGAGTGCTGATAATCTTTTTATATTTTGAATATTAATGGTAAATCAGGAAGATAATCAAATTTACCCAAGAGATAATCTTAATTCAATTATTAAATATAATTTCTGTTCATTACATTCTTTTAGTACAATTTCAATAAGGAATTTTCCTTTTTTAACTCTTCATGTTTAAATGCTGCTACCCAAATGTTTTCTTATTTGAATAAAATAATTACAAATGTCCTCTTCATCTTACTTAAATTTCTTCTTTTCAATTTCTCCTTTTATTTTGGATTTTGAGATAGCCAATAAGGTGCAAAAAGAACTCTGTACACTCTGAGCAGGAGCTTTATTTCTTATATCCAAACTTTCCTGGTAACAAACACACAATACAGTCCTGCTCTGAAAATTGCACCATATCACTCGAATTCCAGCTTTCAACTGTATGTGCCCCCAGCTCTGAATTAATATTCATTCATCAACAATACTATCTGATTTTATGTTACCAAATACAACATACAGAGGTCGAGAAATGAAATAGTTTGTCGGCTTATTAAAAATAAAAGAAAAATTTAAAAACATATTTTTAACAAAGCAACTCGTTTTCAAAGTGCCAAAATCTTTTTGTCTTTTTCTTTTTCTCTTTTTTTTTTTTCAATTCTATACTTTCAGAATATCTAACCACAAGCATTTGAGCAAACTAGAGAAAAGAAACTGTTGGTAATGTTCTGCATGTTTCAAAAGGCAGCAGGATATACAGAGAGTTTATGTTTCTATCTATAGAGAGCTGCAGGCAAACGTACAGTGGAACAAAGATAGACATCGAGATATATTTGTACCTGCCGCTTGTGTGCCTGCATGGAGAGAGATTCTTAATGAGATAAGTAAACAATGGAAACTTTTAAGATTCATCGTTTGAGTGTTCTCAGCTCTGTATTTCTCTCTTACCTCTTCAGCAATAATTTTTGGTGTGCTTTCCGTGAATTACCAATCCCGAAGCATCCAGCACTGCTGGGAGAGCAGCTGCAGGCTCTGGGCCTGGCTTGGGCCTGCACCAAAGCACAACCAAGCACTTAAAAGTGAAATAACTGTCTTTAATTCAAATATTTCTTTGGCATTCTAGAAGAAAAACATTTTCTGAACCCCTGGGTGAAGCAGTTGCAACGTGGAAGATCCTCAGCAGAATTCACTCATACACTTCACATCTCACTGCTTGTCCCCGTGGCTTTGCCTGCCCAGAGGACAGGTGGGGTTTGTCCCAAAGCCCAGAGCCCTGGCTGAACCTGCAGGGAAGCTCCTCTGACCCAGCTAATGCTTTATTTATAGTTTAGAAAGAACTGAGCACATGTTTTAGGGGAAAAAGAGACTCCATCCTCAGCTAGTGGGAATGAGTAAAGCCCCGGGGGCTCAGCAGGACTATGATAACTCACACAAGATTCAGTTCAGGCCACAGGAACAAATCCAGAGTTGATGAGATCCATGTGCTCGTTTCCCAGTGCTGCTGGAAGAGCCATTCAAGTGTCCACAGAAATGAACTGGTGCTAACAAACAGAAAAGCAATTTGCTTATTTTTTACTAAGCTTTCTTTTCCCTTCTACTGGCAAGGAAGCAAAGTATATATATAAAAAAAAGGTCTAAGAGGCCATGCATTATTTTGTAATAGCTATGACATTGTGTTTCAAAGCTCCATCCCTGGGAATCCTGTGTTAAATATTCATCCCAAAACTTAAGTAATTCCAAAGAGAATATACATTTCTTTGCAATCAAACTTTAAAAATTAATTAAGTGAAATAATCAAATCCAGTACAATGCAGATGATGACTGACTAACTTTGTTTTTTTACAGAAATGCAGTGGCTTCAAGAATCTTCTCCTCTCCTTATGGTTAATAGAGTTCAGTTGTAAACTGATAGTTTCTTTCTTTGTCTTGGTAAAAAAGAATTTAAAAGTACAACTTTGATAGTAAAATTTGTCTGTAAAACCAGAATGTGAACCAGAAATCAAGTAATAGGCTGAAGGCTTTTCTGAATTTTTCATTCCATTCTCCAGTAAACCTCCCCTGGGTGCCCAAAAGTAGGAAGAACTGTGTAGCAGTAGGTTTGGGAAAGATAATTTAAAAAAAAATAAATAAATAGAAAGGGTATTTTTAGAGAACACCAAAAAAGGGCATATGAACTTAAATACTGTAAAATCATTAATGTAGCATAAGTTAAAAAATATTTACCCCTCCTAGAGCCTTCCTGGGGGTTTAAAGCAGTACACTGGAACATCAGAATTCCTTGGACATCTAAAATAGCCTCTGAGTGTTGGAGAAAATCTAACACATGGACAGTACACAAGTAAAAAGGTCAGATCCTTCAATATAACCCACGGTTGTGTTTCACCTTGTACAAAATCCCAATTTCAAGTGTTCACTAGGAACAAAAGTTGCCACTCAGATGAGCTCAGCTTGGTATCTTCCATTTTATGTCTTTCTTCAAACTTCACAGGAGCTATAAAAGCTGCACAGATTCTGTGGCAATCCCTCACTTTATTTTATTCCAAGGTAGAGGGATAATATAAAGCAAGAAAGAGAAAAATAAAGCCATGATTAATAAAAAAAAACTTTGCTCTTAAAAGAAAAAGGTTACTCTCAGGTTACAAATGCCATTTTTCAGCTGATGAATTTCTCATTCCTAGTAAATGTTTCTGTGATTATTATTTTTTTTTTTTTTTCACTTTCAGGGTCTGGGTTGTGTAAATGTTTTATTTTTGGCCACAACAGAGGCTGCATGTAACACCTTGGTGTGTTCCTGGGGCTCCTTTTGATGCCGTTTCAGGATTCTCTATAGTAACACATTTTTGCTAATTTTACCAGCATCAATTTTATCCAGCCTATGTGTGGCTGGTCAACTTAAAAGTACTGCACGAAATCCAACGCTGGGAAATCACCGTGGGATTTATCACCAGATTTCCACACTAACTGTTCAGTAGCTGGAAATCCCGGAATTCTAAGAGCAGGAATTCTGTCCCTTCAATACAATACAAGCCTGTAAGTGCCAGGACAAAACTTCCACTTCCCCAAACAAAACAAAAGAAAAGGCATAAATTAACAAGAGTAATCTGCAAAGTAGGACAATGCAATCCTCCCCTAAGTGCTTTGTGGGTGTCAGGATGATTCCAGCTTTTGGTTAAAATCCACCCCACCTTCGTGCTCCAGGGTGGTACAACTTCACTTTTTTAGCTTTCTGGGTCATGATCCCTCTCCCAGACACGTTTCCTTCTTAGAATATCTGGAGTTACACTGACTTTCTGCTCTCAACCCCAGTTCTCACCCAGCCACAACCACTGAACCGAGCGCCCAAACCCAGATCGTGC
The DNA here is from genome assembly GCA_013400495.1 of Nicator chloris. Lineage (NCBI taxonomy): Eukaryota > Metazoa > Chordata > Aves > Passeriformes > Pycnonotidae > Nicator > Nicator chloris. The sequence continues at coordinate 373,148 of WAAE01015860.1, read as the reverse complement.
TTTACCCATAAGTTGCTATGTACAGCACAAGATTTCCCAGACAGTAATGGGCACATGTATATGTGCATTAGTAAAAAAAACTACTCTGAATGCAAACTTTCCTGAACCCTTTGATGACAGCAATAGAAAGTGGGACTGCAAGTGCTGATGCGACGCTGCTTGCTCGCATTTCTCATTATTGTAACGAGCAGTCTACAGGCTCTGGAAACCGAGCAGCAGACAGGGACTTATTCTCCTGCAATTGCTACCTGCTGCTGATAAAACGTTACTGCACAGACAGATTCTGCCCTCAGACTTTATGTAAACACACCAACACTTGCAGGCTCGGAAAAGGCACAAACAGCAGAGCTTTTAAGGGCGATTAGAAGGACAAGGCAAAAGGCAGAGTAATTATCTGTCTGGGGAAAATGCTGCATTCAACCATCCACATCACACAGCACCTTTAATTGAATGGCAGCAAAATGTAGAAGTAAAGAGGACAATGGGAAAGAATCTGCATGGCACTGGGTTCCAAAGACACCCAGAGCCTACGGTTCCAGCATCCCCGCTGCCCACGGAGCTGTTGGTCCTGCACTGAAAACAATGGGTTGTTTTCTCTGTGGAAACCATGATGTACTCTGTACGCAGGCAGGAGAAAGTAAATTTTCAAAACAGAAACCCTAAAAGGGTGCAGTATAGCACACAGTATAACTCACAGCACCTGGAGTTTCAGAAAGCCAGAAGTTTGGCTTAGTTTTTCTAAATTCGTTGCATTTCTGTTTTAGTTTTATTCTGTTCTACCTCCTCTTTCTCTCTTTCAAGACCTGTGTCACCATTATAATTCAACCTGAAAGGGCTTTCTCTAAACATTTCCAAGCAACCTGTGGAAGGCTCTTTCCAGAGCCCTAGGAGTTATTACAGAAATGTATTTTCCTCTCCTATCTTGACAACTTTTTTTGCTTCAACAGTGTAGCTTTTCTTTCTGTGCCCCTCTTTAACAGCCCCCCACATGGCCATGAGCCACCAGTCAGAGAGTTTCCATTGACTTCACCAAGCTTTGGTTCACACTTTCTGTCTGAAAGTTTTCTGCCCCTTCTTATCTTCAGATCCCTTTACCACAGGGGCTCCTACCCACACAGAAACTGCTTGGTACAAGCTGGAAATGTTGTGAGGCTGCGGCTCTCAGGCTGCTCCCCATCCCCAAAGAAGGTAACATTTTAGTCCTCAGGGGGGTTCAGTCACTCCTGATCTGAACTGTCTGTAAAAAAAAATTCAACAATAAAAAAAGCCTCAGATTTGGTCATATTTAGACAAAACTGTTGGGGGTACTTGGCCGCTTTTTGCCCTATAAAATCTGAGTGATCCTTCAGCATGGGTGTCAAAGTGGCTACCCCACTCCCCAGGACACGGGTGTCCAGACATAGCTAGAGAGTCAATCAACACCTCATTATCATGTGGGTTCATCAGAGATCTTCACGAAGCTCAATTTCCAGATAATGTGGATATGGAAACCTTTGCAAACACATCAGAGAACAAGAGGAATAGCAACATGATCTTCACAACAGAAAAAAATGGATGAAGTCCAATATCGACAGCTAGAAATGAAATGAATAAGCACAAACACAACCCTGCAGATATACCCTGTGAAAGGGTAACACTAAATAGGAGTTTAGTGGTTTGTTTCCAAAAAAACCCCCAAGGAATATGCAGTACTTCCAGTAGGATACACAACAAAATTCATTGTCGTTGTGGTCTCAGCTGTGCCACCATCAAGCCATTTTGGGGATTCAACTTCAAGAAAGGTTTGGAACAGTTGGAGAGAGTTCAAGAATACAAATCCAAAGAGAAGAATTATCAGACAACCCAAATATATGGCCTGTGAGAGAGGACTAAGAAAATTGAGGTTGCTGAGCTCAGTGAGTGGGCCTCCAGAAAGGGAATGACATGACCACATTCTCTGAAAGACTTCCAAGCAAGCAAATATTTTATTGGGCATGTCCACAGAAAATTCAGTGAGAAGGATGGACTTGGACTCTGGCAAGAAAGGTTCAGGTTAGACATCAAGAAAATCCTCTGACTGAGAGGAAAGCACTGGAATCAGCTGACTGGAGAGGCTGTGGAGCTCCCACATGGGAAGTCATTTAGAGCAGATTAAAGAGTTTTTCAGCTGAATGATGAAGGCAGTTTTTCCTGTAGTGGTTCAGGGGATCGGCCAAAAGACACAAGAAGTCCTTTCCCTGCTTATTAAACAGCTAACTATGGTTAGATTCTCTAGGCAGATCAAAGTGAACACTAAACCAAGCACAAAGTACCTTCAGATCCATGGATGTTGTAATGATACAATTTTCTAAATTTTTTAAACCCTCAACAACAGTTAGTGGCCAACCTTGCCCAGAAAGTCCACAGAGATGATGCAATTTCACTCTGCTGAGAGAGATCAATGGTGAGAACAGGGAAGAATTCACCTTGATTGCTTTTCACTTCCAGTTCAAGAGTTCCCTAGGAACAGGCTTGGCTTGTGTGAGGAGGATGGAGCACTTTTCCATAGGATGATCTGCATGGCACACTTGGGCTCATATTTTCTTTTGCAGTCTTTGTCTAACAGCAATAACAACAAAGGCACTGGCACAGCTCTCAGATCTTACATCATCCTGTTCCCATTGCTATCGACCTTCTGGCTGTCCCTTACCCTCTCCCACCACCTTCTGAGCTCCTCAACCAGTGTAATATCTGAGCATTGACAGGGACATTAAGGGTTTGTCGCTTGTAGAGGTCATTTCTGAGATCAGCCTTTCCAAGCACTGGGAGCCAGGAAGAAATTAAGTAGCAAAAAAAATCAGTGACAATAATTGCCGACCAAGCAGCAGAACTGGACATTCCTTGAGCAAAACAACTGCTGTCCCAGGAGCTCCTGCCTTACACCCCTGTCCTTCCCTTATTCTTCTCAGAATTGGCCACGGCAAAGGTAAACATCCAACAGAACATCCTGCACTTCAAGCAGAAGCAGGACATTGTAATCATAAACCCTGGGCCAAATCCACAGGTTATGCTGATGATTTATCCCAAAGGAAGGTGTGGCCACCCGTTTCAGCCACGGTCTGAATGATTGTTCACACACGCTGCGTGCGTGAGGCTCGCTGGGGTTTTCCTCCCTTAACTGGCTTGATATTTACTTACACAATTATTTCATGTAGGCTTATTGTTCAAGTTTTTCTTTTGTTCTTGTAAAGATTAACTTCTTTAAAAGACATTCAGTTAACAAAACACTCAAATATAGTTCTCTTGGGGTCTATTTCAAGAAATGAAATACTTGGTGGTCATTATATTTCACTACTACTACTTAGTGTTTTAGAAGTTGGGGTTTGTTCTACATATATACATAATTTATCATAAAAAGACTCCTAAACACATATTTCTGTCAGGCAATTGAAGAGATGAAGTCTCCATGGTTTGCATCAATGAAACCAATTTTATTGAACACACTGCTGGTTTATATACCTTTCAAGCATAAGCTAAAAATAATGACTTGCTTAAGCAATAACAACCATATCTATGTTTCTTAGTAACATTGCTTAACTATGGGCTAGCACAGACTTGTACAGGCCTGTGCTGTCTTGCATGTATACATACATACACCCTTATCTCTTCCTCCTTCAGGGTCTTGCCTCCACTTGCCGGGGTTTGTGGGCCTCTAGCACATCTACTTCTGTAATGGGTTCAGCAGTACTTTGAGTCCTGCTTCCTAGCTGTATTCCCACATATTTCTCCAAACATACTTGTCCCTTACAGAATGGAGTCTGAACATTGTATCGAAGAGGTTTAAGGTAAAGTCAAGTTTCAAAATGTTCTTACCCAAAACTAACTCCACTTGCAGACTTTAATTGCTTATTTTCTAGATAAATGTAAAAGTCCTTAGAACAGCAACACGGGCTCCCATAGCACACCCTGTCAGAAATCACGGAATCACAGAATGGTTTGTATTGGAAGGGACCTTAAAGCCCATCTCAATCGAAGCCCCTGCCATGGGCAGAGACACCTTCCAGTATCCCAGGCTGCTCCAAGCCCCATCCAGCCTGGCCTTGAACACTTCCAGGGATGGGGCAGCCACAGCTTCTCAGGGTAACCTGTGCCAGGGCCTTACCACCCTCAAGCAGAAGAATTTCTTCCTGAGATCCAATCTAAACTTACTGTATTTCAGTTTGAAGCCATTCCCACTTGTCCTGTCACTACATGTCACTGTAAAAAGTCCCTCTTCAGCCTTGCATTCCATTACTGTCACAAGAAATACCACAGCAGCAAGAACCCCAGAACACAGGAGATGGACACTGCAAGCACAGATTCTGGTCTTCTGCACTCAGCAGATAATGACAGAGACAAAATCATGATTTAGAAAACAAGTTAAATAACATAACTGTGTCTCAACGATAGTTCCTGCCTGTAAAAAAACACTAGGCAAGCAAAGATCTCAGACACTAGAGAAGTCTTCAGAAAAGGATTTTTAAGTCATCAGAAAAAAACTGTCCTTTTCCCTCATCAGTCATGCTTGCCATCAATGCTTTATTCTGGGTAGATATTTAACTGCAAGAAGCATTTGTCATGCTCCTGCTTGCAGAGCATATGGTTACATGGTGGGACAAGGAGCTCTCTGGTTGTGAAACTTCCCTTAGCTAAGAGAGTGGGATCAGCCAGGTCTGTACCCAAAACACAAGCTCCATGCATGGTGTGGATTTGGGAAGGGGAGAGAGTGATGGCAGAATAAGCCATTCAGAACCCATCATAAAATAAAATTTATAAATGGGAAGCTCTTCGGGGCAGGGCTAGGAAAATAATGAAGAGCCTGAGGGAACAAGTGGTAGAGGGAAGATTAGAGGAATTACATATGCATATCTTTGACCAAAGGAAATGGTCCAGAAGCATCTGACAAGTACCTGCTTCACATGGTGGGGGGGAGCAGGTGGGGTGGGACAGGATGGATATCTGGGAGCAGTTACAGGAAACTTAATAAAGAGAAATTTAGACTCAACATGAGGAAAGAAAATCACAGAAGAAAATTAGAATATTAAGTACTTTGGGGGTAAAGGGGTAATTTGTAGGAACTTCTTCACTGGAGATTTCAAAAGCCAGCACAATAAAGCACTGGCAAATATTCAGCAAGAAGAACCATCCTTTGTGAAGGAGGGAAATTGCCTTGGTGACCCACTAATGCTTTGCCAGCTGTAAGATCCAGTGCTCTGTTTATACCTGACCACATCATGGGATGCAATGAGGTAAAGTTCAACACTCTTGCTTTTAGGAGAGTCTTTTCTTGATATCTCTGTTTCCATGTGAGCTGTGTTTGATGCAGCTCCACAGACCTTTTGTTGTGCTCTTTTGTTGTGCTCTTTTGTTGTGCTCCGAGACGACCACCTGGGCCAGCAGGAGCCAAGGTAAACAGTGTCGGTCTGAATGGCAATCAGAGAGTGGGGAGAGCTGCCAGATGCTGCCCTCACCCTGGAAGGGTGAAACTCTAGAGCAGGGCATGCCATGAGGTTGTTCTCCTTGTTCCAGAGTTTACATCTACGACACAAACACCGTGGTCTCACCCCAGGATTTATTTCAATAAACACTGGGAGAGCTTCCAGAGGCTTGTTGTAGGCAGTTATGAAAACTAACCATTGAGCCATTATATAAATGGTCTTCCAGGCATTCATTATTATGGTTAGTGCTGGAAAATAACAAGACTTTGAGGGGCTTCCACAATAGCAGAGTCTTGTTTGTGATCCCAGAGGCTCTATTCAAGCACATCAGAACTAGTCTAAGCTCTGACTGAATTGTGAGACAATGTGGGGTTAAAACGATTATTGCATCAAGATTAAATGCATCTGTTATGAAAAACTCCTCTGCTTTGCATACATGATTCAATAAAGACTCTTAGAAGGATAATTGTTTTGCCCAGGTTATTAACTAGAATTTTCTTTTTTTTTTTTTATTACTCCTCAGAATAATTCTTAAGCTAAGCAACTCCTAACTGTGCAAGAATTGTGTTAAGTGGAATGCTCTACTCTGAGTGTCCATTCCCAGATATTATATTCTACTACCAAAAATCATCCTTGCATTAGGAAATTTATTTTATATTTCAATGAACTAAAGCTGACGGTTCATCTGTGAAAAACATTTTTAAAAAAACAAACCTGTAAAATTATGTTCTGACTATCAGAGATTATGTCAAAGTGTAAAATAGGTTTGTACAAGATCAGAACTCGTTGAAAGCAGCATGAGAACCAGGGATATGAGCTTTGCCCCTCGAGCAGGAGCGGCTCCCTAGCTCAGAGGTTAAATCACTTTGCAAGTGTTGTCTCTCGGGAGAGATGAATAAACAGGAATAAGAGTCCTATCCTAGACCAGCGGTCACTGCGAGCACTCTCCGGAGCCCCGAGCGCTCCCAGCCAGCCGACACCGTGCGCGCAGCCCGGGCGGGGCGCGGCGGGAGCGCTGCTGCGCGGGGCCGCCAGGGGGCGCTGCCGGGCCGGGCC